>CM033464.1:1794352-1814352 GCA_019425755.1 Amaranthus cruentus
TATTTTAAATTTTAACAATGTCGTGGCTTCTTAAGAAGTAGTTTGTTATGAATTTCTTATATATATATGAATAAGAATTTGAAGGTAATTTTTGTAGTAGGTTATTATGAATTTGTTATATAGATATGAATTTGAAAGATAATATCTGTAGTTGGTTGTTATGAACTTATGAATATGTTTTATTAAGTCAAAGAACATTAAAAAAATTACTTCTTGATTATTTGTTGGATATTATTAGATGATAGTTGTACCAGGTTGTAAGATGTTTATTTGATTTTAATGAATAGCTCAATTTAAGATTGCATGCTGATTATTTGTGGGATATGAATATGATGTAGTATATGTTTAATTAGACTAAGTTGGTTGTCAGAACCATGTTTCATGTATGTCTTAGTTCCAGAAAAAAAGGGATTTGTGGTAGAACTTGAGCAAACTAGATTTTACTTCAAATTAAGACTTTAATTGAAAACAATATATTTTTGTATTACTTCCATCAACAAATATATGTTATTCTGTGTGACGAATAATTTTTTTTTCTTGTCATCAAAATAGGAGATGATTAATAGTGTTGGTTTTGACTTAAAGGTAGTTTGGCAAAGGATAACATAGGGGAATTCGAAAGTCAGGTACAAAGTTGAAAATGTGGTTGATTGAAGTAGGCTTGGAAGTAAATTGAAAACTGTCCATACATCCTTGCATATGATCAAATCCCTTTACTCTTCAATCGAACTTGTACTTTTTCTCTGTTTGTATGTTACTAAGTTCTAGTGTGCAATGTGTTTTGGTTTTTGTAGGGATCTTACTATTAAAGTTGGGTGACCTTGTTATGGACTAATAAGAATCTATTGATGTTATTCTTATTCCTGGTCATTTTCTTTCAATAAACAGTGTGTTTGGAATGGTGCTGGTGCTCACTCTAACTACAGGTACAACTATTAGATTTTACATATAATTTTCAGGGGAAATTGAATGCTTTTGTTTGAGCATGCTATGCTAATTCAGTCTCTAAATATGGTTTGCAAATGAGCGCACAACAGCTGAGGCTACTATAGTGGATAACCAGGTCTTTGATTGAATGACTTATACTTGTGTCCCGTTGAATTTGCTGTATTTTTTATTTTAGGAATGAGCCCACTATTAGTATTCTCATGTAATACAGTTAAGAGAACTGACTCTCAGGTGGTCTACTACCTTCTGATCTTCTGCACAGGTACATCGCACCAACAATTTTTTAAGCTAGAAGCATCTCAATTAATGAGTTCTATCACTGCTCGTCAGACTTTAGTAGTATACCCTTCGCACTTCATTATTCTCTTTCTGAGAATATTTAAGTTATATTGCATTTAATTTAGCTTATTTTTCTAATTTTATTAGTGTGCCCAACAACCTGGCGGGAGAGAGTGTGGCTACTATGTCATGAGGTTTATGTATGAGATGGTTAAACAATTTAATCAATGTATGGGTGATTTGCAACAAGTGAGTTTATTTCTCGATATTTTTTATGCTTTCTAGCTATGTTGCTTAATTTGATGATGTTTTAGGATAGTTGTTTAGTTAAATAGTTATAAACACCACTTTTATTGTATTGCGTTTATTTGCAGGTACATAAGTTTAAAAATTTTTGGATTATTCATTTTACAAACGGAACTTTGCCAAAATTTCTGTGGAATTTTTGTATTTAGTGAACTTTTTAATGTGTTTTTTGTTTTGTTATTTGCTTTCAAGGTTACAATATAGATATAGGTCGTTATTGTATGGATTGCGCATGTTCATAAATAATGTATTTATTTTAATTTATTTTGTTTATTACTTGTTTTGAAGGAGTATATTGCAAGATCAAGCACATATAGCCAAGATGAAATAGATGAGGTTCGTGAGCAATGGGCAAAGTACTTTGGATTGAACTTTTTGTTAAACTAAATGTAATTTTAATTTGTACATGTAATATTTAGTAGTGTACTACATACTTTTCGATCATATATATATATATATAAGTGTAGTTGTGGATGTTATGTAATAAAATATTTTCTAATTAATGTACATATTATTTAATCGTATATTATATATATTATAGCCTCGAATGACTTCTATAGATATATATTATATTAATAATCCCGTGTCGATATAGATATATAGGCTATATATATTTTTTTAATTAGAAAAAAAGTCATTTGTATCTAAGGTTTAAATAGGGGGATACAAGTAACTGGGTTATTTGTATCACCTGTTTGAAACCCAAGATACAGATAAGGGTTATTTGTATCGTCTGTTTCAAACAGGGGATACAAATAACCTATTATTTGTATCGCATTTTTCAAACATGCGATACAAATAAGCTGTTATTTGTATCGTGTGTTTCAAACATGCGATACAAATAACCCTTATTTGTATCTTGGGTTTTCAGGCGATACAAATAATATGTTATTTGTAACCCACTTGTTAGTAACCCCCAATATAAGATACAAATGAGCTTAAAAACAAGATACAAATAAGGATTTTTTTACTAGTGATAATTAAAAAAAAAGTCATTTGTATCTATGGTTTAGAAATGGGATATAAATAATAGGTTATTTGTAATGTTTGTTTGAAACATACGATCCCTTGTTTCAAACAGGCGATACAAATAACCCTTATTTGTATCTTTGGTTTTCAAACAATAAAAATAATGTGTTATTTGTAACCCACTTCTTAGTAACCCCCAATAGAAGATACAAATACGCTTAAAAATTAGATATAAATAAGGATTTTTTTACTAGTGTCGATTTCTCTTACGGTCTTGCATGACAATACCCTAAGCATCGTCATCATCAACATTCATTAGAATAATCTTTTTCTCATCCGCAGAAAATTCATCCTTCTTCATCTTCTCATCATCATCATCAAGCACCTCATCAACAAATAGGGCAACAAGAACATCACTTCCCTTATCTTCCTTTTCAACAATACTCTCCACAACTTCATGAGAACAAAGTTCCTCGACCATGGACCCTTTGGGAGATTTAGCAAAAGCAAACACGACCATCTCTAGGGCCACTTTTATAGTAATGGTCTATGATTCACATACGATCAAGACACCTAAAGTCTTTAAGGCACCTCTCCCAAGAATGAGGGGACTATAAGGATCCTTAATCATGTCAAGTACAACAAAATCACATGGGACAATAATGTTTCCCACTTGGATAGGAAGATCCTCAAACTCCCCACATGGCATCTTAATGCTTCGGTTCGGCAAGTTGGATGGTTTTCTTTGATGGCTGAGCTCAAAAGTGATTTGCTTTGCAATGGACATCTGCAAGAGGCTAATAGAGCCCTAAGATCAGCGAGTGCTCCCTCAGAACTGAGCTTTACAAGGGTTACCGGGAGCACAAAGGATGCTCTAGCCTTTTGTTTCTTGGCCCATTTACCTTGGATGATAGCACTTACTTGCTATGGCAAATTCACAACTGCGCTCTCAAGCTTCTTTTTGTTCCCCTAGAGAGTCATCAAATATATGGTATATTGAGGCATTATTCCATTGCTTCCAAGAATAGGATCTTTATTTCAAGTTGCCTCATATGCTCAAGAAACTTACAGAACTTGTCATGCAACTGTTTCTCAACCGCTTTGTATGGTAAAGGTAGCGGTGGGGCATGTAGGTGCTCAAGTCTCCTTTTTTCTTGTATTTTCTTCCATCTTTCTTCTTCATGCAATGCTTTCTTCTCTTTCCATATTTCAACTTCATTTTCCCTATCTTTAACTTCTCCATTCTTTTTCTCACACTCTTCCTCAAGAACTTCCTTCTCTTATCTCCCCTTAAGGTTATTCCTATGCTCAACATCCAAATGAAGATCATTAACCCTCGAAGAACCTTCCCCAAATCATCCTTTATAGCCTCAACTGGAGCGGGGTATAAAGTCTCCGATTTAAGGAAGAACGCCTTGTTTGAGGTTGGGGTGTACATGGAATCAACCCCAAAAATCATTAGTGATTGTGAAAAAAGAATGTATAAAAAACAGCCTATACACTTCCACCATGGCCTAAAGTTTTTTGGTTGACAAAACAACATAGTGTTGAGTATTGGATGATGGCTTCTTTATATACTTTGGAGAAGGAAGGGAAGGAAAATAATGATGAGGTGAGAATGGAAACTTATAGAGTATTGGATCCAGAGATTTCTTATATGTTCTTTGTGCTCTTTGTCTCTTCGTTGAATTTTAACTTTTATGTGCATAATATGATTGATTCTAATAATGAGCATGATAAGAAAACTAAGGTAAAATAATACTATAAAGATAAAAATTTTCATCTTTCTCTTTTAAGTACTTTTGATTTCTTGTTATTTTCTATAAGGTTGTTTTTTTGTTTACTTTTTGACTTTTAATTTTCTTGGTTATGTTTAATTAGAGTTTATTTATATTTGGGTCATGAAAAATGAAAGCTAGAGGAAAAATCTTGGTTCATGAAGGGGCTTTTGATGGTGTTATTAAAGGAGGAAATTTAATGGTGGTGGTGGTGGTGGTGGTGTTGGGGTGGGAAATAGTGATGAGTAGGGAGTGTTAGAGAGAGGTACGAGAAAAGAAGGGTTGAATTGAGGGTAATTGGGCAATTAGGTTATATTAATAAATTTAATTAAAAGTTAAAAGCCATTTAGCATGGTCAACGGTCATTTAGCAAGTCACCGGTCCAAACTCTGAAGACCGAAATTTCGAATATGCTAAGACCGGAGACTAGACCGGTTCCAGCCGGTCCGGTACTTGTCTAACCAGGTATCCTCCCGTTCCAGTCCGGGTTTATACTGATTAGACCGAAATTAATTTTTGATACCAAAAAAAATTTAGAAATTGAAGATTTTAAATCATTCATGTCATGTTTGGGAACCATGATTTTATTTGAAAATATGGAATTGGCTAAAATCTATTGTTTGGCAAATCAAAAATTTTAAAATTTGGATTTCGATCAAATTCCACCATTATTTTCAAAGTAGTTAAAGTTAAGGATTTGAGAATGACTACTCAAATCTTGTCATTCTCAATACTTCATTTATGATTTCATAATTGAAATCCATAATTTGAAATAAAATACTTGTTCCCAAACACTACATTAGCAAATTTATTATTAGAAATTTAAAATAATTGAGTTAAGAATATTATTGTGTAAGAAATAACAAAATATAAAGCTCTTTAAATAAGTATGTACATAAAAACTATAAATATTATTCCCTTTTAAAATTATTTTTATATACATCTGGTCTAACCCGGATTTTTTCGGGTTTATACCGGACCGGATTGAAAACTCGGAATAAAAAATAATTAAGACCCAGACCCCAAAATGAATGCAACTGGTGTGGTCCAGTTTAGGTCGGGTCTCAACCGATTCCGGTCCGGACCGACGGTTCGGTCTCATTTTGCACACCCCTAGCTGTATCGATTAGGGGTAAAAGTTATTTGGATAAAAGCCGCAAACCAAACCAATTCAAACCGAATAAGAAATATAGTTTGGTTTTGGATTGGAATTTTCAAAATCAAAATATTTTGGTTTGGATTAGGTTTGAGCATATTAAAAACCGAAAACCGCAATTCTGAACCGAATTAAAATAGAAGCTCACTTTTTACAATGAGCTAAACTACTTGTTGAGTGAATGTGCAACTTGACGTGCAAATAGAAAATTTTAATTGGCAATACTAACTTAAACAACGTAAGTAATCTTATAAAAATAATAAACCTTTATTTAATTTCGTCATTTTCATTTTTGCATTATAATTTTAGTAATCTAATTCGATTTGCAATTTAAATTTGTTTTTAATTGAAAAATATGGTTTGGATTGGTCTGAAAAAGTCAAAATCGAATTAATGTGGTTTGGTTCGATTTGGATTGTGCCCAATTTGGTTTGGTTTGGATTGAAAAATCCAAAACCGAAATAAATTTGATTTGATTTGGTTTTATGAAAAAACCAAACCGTAAACCGAATATTATCGATGTTGTATGTTGTAATTTGAAGGTTGTTGTTCGTAAAAAAAACTAAAAAAAATAATAAAATAAAATTTGAGGCTGTTTATTATAAAATGCCTAAACCTCAAATCTGTAGTTAGTAATTGATTATTATTATTTGTTTTTTGGCAAATAAAAATCTTTTTCATTCACCAGAAAAAACATAATACATCAAGGCAAGGAAAACTCGACTTTTCTTATTTGCATCAGTATGGAAACGAGGCCCACCTTCTATGAAGGGTTTCCCCGTTCCACTCTTCATGTGCATAAGAGAAAAGCGAGGCCTAAGACAAGCCGACACGCGGCTGCAAATGTCAAGAGCTATACAGTATAAACTATCATAGCTACACCAAAATAAATCAAAAATAAAGCCAACACACTAAAATAAAGTGTGGCTTCAATAAGCATCAGACAAAAAAGCCCAACCAACCAAGCTGCAACTCAAACAACATTCCTCCACATAGGCCCTCAATATATAGTAGATCAGGTGAGCATTCGTCCATGAATCAGCAGATTACAGCAAACAAACAAGAGCAGTCGTTAATGTAATACAGCAACAGCACCATGACAGCAGCAGCCACAAATACCACAACCAGCAGCAACATAGGAGCCATCAGCGGAAAAAATATGAGAGGTCCTCAATCACAGTAGCAACCACCTTCAATTCAGCACCATAATCACCAGGAAGTCAGAACCAGCAGCAGCAGAATGGCATATCATGATTGAAGCAAGGTTGTTGTTTTGACTTTGTGGAAGCCAGCAGACCATAAGCAGCTAGTTCAGCACCACAGATATGAGCTACCCGGAACAAGAGGTAGCAACAGGCCTTCAAATTCAGCAACTCCTTGAAACATAAACAATATCAACCCAGTAGGCAGAATAGGCAGGTATCAGATGCTCATCCTTGAACATAGGCATTAGGAATAGCGAAGAGGCATTAGCATCCCAGCACCTTGAAACTGCAACATTCCAGACAGTAGTTTCACCAATGAAGCATCCAGATACACTAAAAGAAGAGCAGACAACAACATGCTCATAAGAGTCAACAGTAGGCAGCAACACAGGAGGCAAAGCAACAGATCAGCACAGTTCTTGCTTCAGCCCATCAGAAAACAGAGCCAGGAAGCAAGGCACAACATCAGAATATGTTTTCACAAACTGAACCAGTCAGCAGCTACTCCACCAAGACAGCAGCAAGCCACCATAGCAACCAGTCAGCATATTGAAGCTCAATGCACCAGCATAATACTCAAGCCAGTATTGTGCAGCATCTCACAAATTAGAAAACAGAAAATCAGTATCATCCCAAACCAGTGGACAGAAGGCATAGCCCAGTCCAGTCCATGCTCCATCTCAGAATCAGACAGCACGCCAATAACATAGTAAATCAGAAGTCAGTAGCATCACAAACCAGAAGACAGTAGCCACATATCAGCTATCAGACAACATATGCTCCATTCCATCAACAACATCAGCAAATTAAAATCAGACATAACAAAGCACATCCTCCAGACCAGTCCAGCACCCCAGCATCAAGTAGCATCTTGATATCAATCCAACAGCAGCTACTCACTATCAGTAGCATTCAAAATTGCATCCAGCTATTTATCCTGTTATCCGTAATTGTAGGATATAAAGCCTTGAATCGATCCCGAATAGAAATCCGGACGACATGTAGCACCTGTTGAGGAGTGTTCCCAAACCCTTTCCATATAGCTGCATTTCTATTCAGCCAAACATGATAAATCACAGCAGCATAAATAGCACAAAGAACCCTCCTTTGAAAGCAAGTCATTTTGGTCTTCCTAAAGTCTATCTTGTCCATAGGGCGAAAGACTACCCCTACCCACCCTCGCTCTGCAGTGACACATCTCATACTAAATTGACACTCAAAAAACAGATGCTTAGTAGTCTCTGGATATACACCACAAAGGGGGCACAGATCGTCCGTCACCAATCCGAAGCTCAAGAACTTATCCTTTGTACGCAGTCTCTGTTTAGCATCTAGCCAAGACACAAAACGGTGTTTGGGAATCGACATTCGATTCCAAACAAGGTGCTTCCAAGGCCCTTTAAGATTAGTACGCATGACTGCCTTATAGGTCTCCTTGATCGAATAGGAATCCTGTACGATCCAGTGTTTGAGACTATCTTTCACAGCGCAAATTTTCTTCACTGTCCAGCTGGCTGTGACAGGGGCATTGAAGATCTCCTAACGACCCCCTTTAGTGTAGACTCTATGAACCCATCGTACCCAAAGAGATTCACGCATCATACACAAGTGCCATGCAATCTTACCCACGGCAACCAAATTCCAAACTTGGAGGTTACGAATACCCAATCCACCTTCCTTTTTAGGCTTACACACATCCTCCCATTTAACGTTACCCGGTTTGTGAATCTCCTGAACACCAAACTACAAGATCGAACGACATATAGAATTGACAAAATTAATAACTTTCCGAGGCAAAATAAATATTTGACACCAATACGCTGAAATACCCATCAAAACAGGATTAATCAGTTGTAATCGAGCAGCATAAGAAAAGTGCTTCCCCTGCTACATCCGAATACAAGAGGTCATCTTTTCCGCTATTCGCTCGCAATCTACTGCAGTGAGGCGCTTTGAAGAGAGTGGCACACCCAAGTACATAAAAGATAAGGTACCCAAGGAAAAGTGAGAAATCTGTAACAATGTCTGTTGCACATTCACAAGCACCCCCGCAGTATACAAAGCTGACTTTGAATAGTTAGCATTAAGCCTGGAGGTTTTGGAAAATGTTGCAAGACAATTACACATGACCTGAACAGAAGAAATATCACCTTTGCAAAACAACATTAGATCATCAGCAAAACACATATGTGAAAGCTTAATAGTCTTACATCTAGTGTGAAAACCATATGTATCCTCAACACTTTTCAAAATTGTCGATAAGTACTCCATGGCAATGACAATAAGGAGTGGAAACATAAGTTCCCTTGCCGTAGACCACTCCTAGCCCTAAACACCGGGGTAGGACTACCATTAATCATAATCACATACCGCGTAGCTGTAACAGCCTCAAATTTCGTAATCTTAATCTTCCAATTAATTGTTCCGAATTTTCAATTCGAATTCCTAATCTTTTGGTTATCTAATTCAAATCACCTTTAATCCTAAATCTTTTTTTTCGATTTTGTAATTTCTTTCAAATATTTAACGTTAAAATATTATTTGATTTAAATTTTTTTATTAGCACTAAAATATTATTTTAAAATTTTATAGTACGAAATATTGACTATTTCGTAAAACGTTACGTTTTAAGTTTTCTTCTTAAACTAACATTACTACTTATTATTCTAACCTTATAACTTTGATTTAATTAATTTATACCTAAAATGAGTTGTATTTTTATTATTAACTTTAAGTATGGTTTTAATCAAAATTTTCTAAGTAAATTATCATATTTTCATGATCAAACTTACCCATTATTCTAAAATATATTCACTTGGATAAACTAGAACAAAAATATGATGAACCAAAAATTATTTCTATCAAACTCATGATTTTTATCACTTACACAAGCTATCACCATTTTCTTGTACAAGTTAACTTTCTCCTACACTTCAACTCTTACAAATTCACCTACACACTCTAAATCTCTTACACAAGTTAGTCTTTTTCCATACTCATAACACTCTTATTCATACAATCTAAGAACTACAAAGTTGACCACACCCATTATAAATACCCCCTTATCCATGAGATCACTTGCATCCCTTCATCAAATCTTTCTACCATTCTTTCTTATATCTTCACTTCATTAACATCTTACTACCTTACTACCTTTATTATTATTAGTTGAAGAAATTCAAGAAGATGGAGTTAAACATTCTTTATTTAGTTAAGTCATCATCATTTTGGAGCATTATTGGGTTATTATTTTGGGTACATAATGTATCATTGTTTTTGAAGATGTGATTTATTTCTTTTGGGAGCTTAGAAGATCATCATTATTTTGGAAGCTTAGATTAATTATCTTGGTGCATTATTATCTATCTTGAAGGGTCTTATATCTTATTATTTTCCTAATTAGTACTTAGTACTAATCCTTGGTGTTAGTATGGTATAACTTCTTACCCTACTCTTTTGTGAAATTTTACATTATATTTACTTTATAATATGCAAAGTATGAAATATGTTGATATGTTTTAGTAAGAAGTTAGTTTAATAAAACTATGATCAAGATTATATTAAGTATGTGTATGCTAAAAATATATTTAGTGTGTTAATTTTATAATCTTTAAACAAGTTTAGGATGTTGGGTGCAAAATTATATTCTAGTGATATTTATAAGTATGATTCATGTTATTATAAACTAGTGCTAGTATGTTTATGAGTTATGTGTTACATTAGGAATGTTATTATATTTAAGGATTTTTATTTTAGAACTTTATTAATACGTTTATGTTAGCCTTCAAATTAGTTTATAAGATAGTAAGTTATTTTATGAACTTATTTTTTTTATTAAGTATGGTTATATTAAGAATATTGTTATTATATGCTATTTTGAGATTTAAGTTTATCCTTAAGGTTATAGTAAATTTCTAAGTTATTACGTAAAGTTTTTATTTTTGTAAGTTGTTATGTTAATCTATGATTTAGTATGATAAATTAAATTAAGTCGTTCTTTTTATGTAAAAAGGGTCCCAAACACTCATAGGTCATTCGACCAATATCATATAAAAAAAAAAAAAAAAGTGATTGTTATATTTATTATATTTAATATTGAGATTTCATAATAATAGTAACTTTTAATCACTATTCAATACAAAACATTTTATTTGCTAACTATTTGACAAAAATTTATATAAAAGATGTTAAGGTATTTTTAGTAAACTTGCCTCTTAAACTATGTCTGAAATATTGATTTTTGTGATATTATAAGTTTTATTTGTTTTATAACTAGAATGTTGATTTTTGCAAATCTAATAAATTTACTTGTTTTTCTAAACTTAAAATAATTATTTTGGTGAACTTGTTGAATTTTGGAAACTTATCCAAAGGATGCAAATTTTAACTTGAATTTTAATTAGAATATTTGATTTGGTGAAGAAAACAAAAGTTTTATTTGTTTTAAGGATGAAAATGTGTGTTTTGGAAACTTATTTCAAGAGAAATAGATTTAATAGCTACTTGTGGAAAATACTAATTTGGAGACTATTAATAGAATATTAAGTTATTAGTGTGAATTTTATGAGCTATTAAAATAAAGTTTAATGTGTAAAAATTATGTAATGAACATATAAAGATATAAAGTAAAATTTAATATTATTACTAAGAATTATATTAAATAAATGAAATTACCACCTAGGATGGTCAAAGTCAAATTCAAGTCAACTTGTAGTAATAAAATGTGATGTACTTGTGTGAATGAGTATTGATTGAATGACCCCGATAGTAAGGTAATGTCGAACCATGGACCGCATGTAAAATCCCTGGCTCCGTGTTGGCTCAAGACGTGAAAATGCGTGTAAGCAGGGGTTCGCTACCTATCCCGTGGAGCTCGAGCATAAACATTGTATTGAGGGGTGACACTCCCACCACGCTTAGGGTTTAGGGCTACTGGCCCTCACCTAACCGCACTGATTGTAGGATTGAGAATGGTATCTTAATGACTAAAAAGTTTGGAATAGTAAAGAGTGTTAAGATTACCAAATTGTATAAATGGCAGTAACGTACTTCTGTCAGGATTGAGAATGGTATCTTAATGACTAAAAAAAAAGTTTGGAATAGTAAAAGAATATAATAAAAGTATACAATGGTGTCAATTAATTTGTAATTCGTACTTAAATTATTATTTTGAAAATGTAGTGTATAATTTTCATATTTTGAGTTGGATAGGATGTTATGCTCTCTGCTACGCTGGACCGATTCAATCTACTGCCATCCAGTATCATGGATGGCAGATTTTGCGTGATTTAGTTTCAGGTTCATCCAGCCGCAAAATTATTATTTATCGAGAACTTAGCGCTTTTGTGTCTTTATTGATGACTTGATGTTGATGTACTTTTACATTTTTAATTTTAGCAAACAATGTTTCTTATCTGGATGTAATATTTTACTTTTATTTTAAATAGTTTTAGTTTTTATGATTTAAAGTTTTAACAGCTTTAACATTTTAAGACTTCCCAATATTTTTTATATAAACATTTTATTAAACATTAATTATGTATCGAGATTGACGCTCGTACACGGGTATCGAGCTAAAGTTATCTAATCTTGGAACTTCGCCCATGTTAAAGATAGTTCTCGATAGTCACATTTTTTTAAAAAGAAAGATTTTCTTTTTCAAATGATTTTGAAAAATAAAATATAATAAAATAAATTTTTCTATTTTTTTGTGTGATCATGTCTACCCTTACTCAGGAGTCTAGGATTTTAGAGTTGGAATAGTTAACAAATTTTTACATGTTTAAATTTCATTTGAGATTATGAGAGGCAATAATATTCCCTTACTCAGGAGTCTAGGATTTTAGAGTTGGAATAGTTAACATGAATGAATAGTTTGAAGGTAAAGTTATTTCTGATCATTTTCTCGTAGCAATTTTTTCCATTCATATTCTTTTTCATCCTAAAGTCTACCGATCTTTTATCTCTACCTCTCTCTTCACAATCCTCTGCTTTCAAACCTAAGAAATTCATTCCCTAAATTTGTTCACCTATTGATTCACCATTTCTATGATATCGTGATCTTTCCAATTTCTCTTAAGACTTTAGATCATCATTTAATGTCGACTAGATAGTATTTGAGATGGGTACTTATAATCTAATTTGGGTATGAAGTTGTATGGATGTCACCGTATGGAGAATTTTTTTTTAGGTAAGGAGAATATTATTAGGTTAAGACTAAAGGAGGAGAGTCCTTGATTGAGAACAATTATGTGTCCCTTATTCAAACGATTAACGTTGTTCAAGCTATTGAAATAATTAAGCATAAATGTGAGGTATACATGCATGTGTTTTATTTCTAGTAATAAAGAGATAACAAAATTAAGTCTCAAGGAAACCCGATTGTTTGGGAACACCCTAATGTTTATCTTTAGGATTCACATGATTACTCGTGAACAGAGTGGTTGATTTTCTTATTGATCTGATTTTTGATGTTATCCCTATGTCCAACGCTGTATTGTTTTACCCTAATTGAGTTAACCAAATTTAAAAAGTAGTGGGATGAGTTATTAGAAAAAAAAAAGGGGATTTTATTCGTCCTAATCTATTGCCTTGGGTAGCCTTGTTTTATTTGTTATAAAAAAAATAATGGTACTATGAGGTTTTGCTTGACTATTGGGACATTAATAAGATTACCATCAAGAACCATAACCCTTTGTCTAGAATAGATGATCTTTTGGATTAGTTACAAACTAGGCACTCAAGAGTTCTCTAAGATTTATTTGAGGTCTAGGTATCATCAGTTAAGGATAGTCGAGGAGGATATTCCTATAACTGTGTTCTAGACCAATTATGGATTTTATGAGTTTCGGTGATGTCATTTGGGGTAACAAATATGCCAACAACGTTTATGGATTTGATGCAGAGATACGTTCGTTCTTATTTGGGTAAGTTTATAGATTTTATGAAATTTTTGTATATTTGAGAAACATAGAGCAACATGTGGAGCATTTGAGGATTATTCTAAAACTTTTGAAAAAATATATATATATATATATATAATTAGGGAATTTATTAAGGTTGAGTCTTAGCTTGAGGAAGTAGTTATTCTAAGTAATGTTATGTCTAAAGATGAAAGTTCTGTGGATCCGGAGAAAATTAAGACGACAATAAATTGTCGATTTCGAGGAGTGTAACCGTTCATAGCGCTTTCGGTTTTGGTGTAGTATAGAAAATATGTTGATAATTTCTCTAAGGTTGCCCGTCCCATGTTTGAGTTGTTGAAGAATATGATGCGATTTTAATATAGTGAGAAGAAAACATTGCTTTTAAGGAATTATTAAAAAAGAGAGACTCACTAGCGCCCATATATTAATAGTGCATTATTGTAGCAAACCATTTATGGTCTATTGTGATGCTTCACTTAAATGTTTGGGTTGTGTACTTATGCAAGAAGTAAATGTCAATAACTTATTTATTGAGGCAGTTGAGGCCACATGAGGTGAATTACCTATACACGATGTTGAACTTGTAGTAATCCTTGCTCTAAAATTGTGAAGACATTTTTTTATGGGTTACCGTGTAAGATCTACGATAATCATCAAAATTTGAGGTATATCTTCAACCAGAAGAAATTTAATATGCACCAAAGGATATGACTTGAGGTTATTAGGATTATGTCTTGAAATTTCATACCACCATAAGAAGGTGATAACAAGTTGCTTATGTTTTAAGGAGGAGACCGAGATTCTTGAATCTGTATCTTACGAGTTTACCCTAAAATGAAGAGTTTGGGATTAGAGATTTGTAACCAATATGAGGTTAGATGATATTTGAGAACAATGACCATACAAATAAACTTTGTTTAATCATATCAACGACGCACAACTTGAGGATCAGGAGATTATTGAGTTAATCCCTAGTGATGAGGAAAATGATACTAATGCTTTTGATATAAGATAGAGAGGAAAATTTGAGTCTGAAAGTTATTGGATCTTTTGAAATTTTGAGAAGAGTCAGATAAGTTAATTATGATTGCCTTAACCTTTGAGTTCGGTAAAAATTTATAATGCGTTCAATATTTCACAGTTGAGGAAGTATATTCATGATCCATAAAATGTGCAAACCCCTCAACCCCTTCAGATTGATGAGTCCTTAGCATATGAGAACAGACTTATCAGGATTTGGATACCCAAGTCAAGGAACTCTAGGATTTCGTTGGTCAAGGTTTTGTGGTCAAACCACATTGTCGAGAAAGCTACTAGGGAGAAGGAAGCAGAATTGAGAGAGCGATACCTTAACCTTTTCGGTAAGTTCTAGCTAGTTTCGGGACGAAACTATCTTAAGGGGGAAAGAGTTGTAACAGCCTCAAATTTCGTAATCTTAATCTTCCAATTAATTGTTCCGAATTTTCAATTCGAATTCCTAATCTTTTGGTTATCTAATTCAAATCACCTTTAATCCTAAATCTTTTTTTTCGATTTTGTAATTTCTTTCAAATATTTAACGTTAAAATATTATTTGATTTAAATTTTTTTATTAGCACTAAAATATTATTTTAAAATTTTATAGTACGAAATATTGACTATTTCGTAAAACGTTACGTTTTAAGTTTTCTTCTTAAACTAACATTACTACTTATTATTCTAACCTTATAACTTTGATTTAATTAATTTATACCTAAAATGAGTTGTATTTTTATTATTAACTTTAAGTATGGTTTTAATCAAAATTTTCTAAGTAAATTATCATATTTTCATGATCAAACTTACCCATTATTCTAAAATATATTCACTTGGATAAACTAGAACAAAAATATGATGAACCAAAAATTATTTCTATCAAACTCATGATTTTTATCACTTACACAAGCTATCACCATTTTCTTGTACAAGTTAACTTTCTCCTACACTTCAACTCTTACAAATTCACCTACACACTCTAAATCTCTTACACAAGTTAGTCTTTTTCCATACTCATAACACTCTTATTCATACAATCTAAGAACTACAAAGTTGACCACACCCATTATAAATACCCCCCTTATCCATGAGATCACTTGCATCCCTTCATCAAATCTTTCTACCATTCTTTCTTATATCTTCACTTCATTAACATCTTACTACCTTACTACCTTTATTATTATTAGTTGAAGAAATTCAAGAAGATGGAGTTAAACATTCTTTATTTAGTTAAGTCATCATCATTTTGGAGCATTATTGGGTTATTATTTTGGGTACATAATGTATCATTGTTTTTGAAGATGTGATTTATTTCTTTTGGGAGCTTAGAAGATCATCATTATTTTGGAAGCTTAGATTAATTATCTTGGTGCATTATTATCTATCTTGAAGGGTCTTATATCTTATTATTTTCCTAATTAGTACTTAGTACTAATCCTTGGTGTTAGTATGGTATAACTTCTTACCCTACTCTTTTTGTGAAATTTTACATTATATTTACTTTATAATATGCAAAGTATGAAATATGTTGATATGTTTTAGTAAGAAGTTAGTTTAATAAAACTATGATCAAGATTATATTAAGTATGTGTATGCTAAAAATATATTTAGTGTGTTAATTTTATAATCTTTAAACAAGTTTAGGATGTTGGGTGCAAAATTATATTCTAGTGATATTTATAAGTATGATTCATGTTATTATAAACTAGTGCTAGTATGTTTATGAGTTATGTGTTACATTAGGAATGTTATTATATTTAAGGATTTTTATTTTAGAACTTTATTAATACGTTTATGTTAGCCTTCAAATTAGTTTATAAGATAGTAAGTTATTTTATGAACTTATTTTTTTTATTAAGTATGGTTATATTAAGAATATTGTTATTATACGTTATTTTTGAGATTTAAGTTTATCCTTAAGGTTATAGTAAATTTCTAAGTTATTACGTAAAGTTTTTATTTTTGTAAGTTGTTATGTTAATCTATGATTTAGTATGATAAATTAAATTAAGTCGTTCTTTTTATGTAAAAAGGGTCCCAAACACTCATAGGTCATTCGACCAATATCATATAAAAAAAAAAAAAAAAAGAGTTGAGTTTGATTTACTATTTTAAATTATTAAACCAATTTTTGTGATAATAATAAAATAATAATTTAAAAAGATATGTTTGAGAAATTTTTATAAGATATTAAATATTGAAGTGTTTTTCTTGAATATATGAGATTTCATAATAATAGTAACTTTTAATCACTATTCAATACAAAACATTTTATTTGCTAACTATTTGACAAAAATTTATATAAAAGATGTTAAGGTATTTTTAGTAAACTTGCCTCTTAAACTATATCGAAATATTGATTTTTGTGATATTATAAGTTTTATTTGTTTTAAGGATGAAAATGTGTGTTTTGGAAACAAGGATGAAAATGTGTGTTTTGGAAACTTATTTCAAGAGAAATAGATTTTTATAGCTACTTGTGGAAAATACTAATTTGGAGACTATTAATAGAATATTAAGTTATTAGTGTGAATTTTATGAGCTATTAAAATAAAGTTTAATGTGTAAAATTTTGTATGAAATTACCACCTAGGATGGTCAAAGTCAAATTCGAAGTCAACTTGTAGTAATAAAAATGTGATGTACTTGTGTGAATGAGTATTGATTGAATGACCCTGATAGTAAGGTAATGTCGAACCATGGACCGGCATGTAAAATCCCGGCGTCCGTGTTGGCCACGCTAAAATGCGTGTAAGCAGGGGTTCGCTACCTATCCTGTGGAGCTCGAGCATAAACATTGTATTGGAGGGGTGACGACTCCCACCACAGTTAGGGTTTAGGGCTACGGTCCTCACCTAACCAGACCCTTACATATATCAGGTGTCATATTGTTGTGTTTGTTGATTAGTGATGAACTTGATTAGTGGTTATCCTATGAATCATGGTACGGTTATGAGTATTAACCAAATGAACTTACTTGAGTGTTAAGATTACCAAATTGTATAAATGGCGTGCTACTTACGCGAGATTGAGAATGGTATCTTAATGACTAAAAAGTTTGGAATAGTAAAAGAATATAATAAAAGTATACAATGGTGTCAATTAATTTGTAATTCGTACTTAAATTATTATTTTGAAAATGTAGTGTATAATTTTCATATTTTGAGTTGGATAGGATGTTATGCTCGGCGTTACCGTTGACCGATTCAATCGGCTGTCATCCGTATCATGGATGGCGCATTTTGGATTTAGTTTCGGTTCGATCCGGCATAAATTATTATTTATCGAGAACTTAGCTGCTTTTGTGTCTTTATTGATGACTTGATGTTGATGTACTTTTACATTTTTAATTTTTAGCAAACAATGTTTCTTATCGGATGTAATATTTTACTTTTATTTTAAATAGTTTTAGTTTTTATGATTTAAAGTTTTTAACAGTTTAACATTTTAAGACTTCCGCAATATTTTTTTTATATAAACATTTTATTAAACATTAATTATGTATCGAGATTGACGCTTCTGTTACAGTAGCAGTAATACATGCCATAATAATCCTAATGAACCGATGAGGAAAATTGAGCACAACTAACATCTCCTTGATGAATTGCCAGTCCAGAGAATCATAGGGTTTACACAAATCAACCTTCAACAGGCAATTAGGAGCGCAGTTCTTCCTAGTATAATGCTTTACTTGGTCTTGACATAGCAAAATATTATGCATAATACTACGCCCCGCAACAAACACCCCTTGAGCATGATCAATTAGGTCTCCCAAAACCAGCTTAAGTCGAGAACAAATCAACTTGAATATGCACTTATACAAAACATGACAGCAAGAAATAGGACGATAATCACCTGGGCCCGACGGATTGTGAATCTTTGGAATCAAGGTGATGGTAGAGGTATTCCAGCTCATGGGCATCCTCCCAATTCGGAAAAAGTGCGAAACAGCTCGAATAACATCATTCCCCACGATCTAAACCAGGAGCCTTCTCATCAGGAATACTCCACATCGCCATCCTAATATCCTCCGGCGTAAAGGAAAGATCTAACAACTGCCTCTGTTGCCTCGTAAGAATAGGTCCATGATTAATAACATTGATATCAATAGAGGCTCTATCATTAAGAACAGTGCCAAAAAGGCCTGAATAGAATTCAAAGAACTTTCGCTGAATTTGCTCCGGATCAACAATATCCAAACCATTCTCAACTAGTGCATTGATGCGAGTAGATCTATTCCGATGCTTAATGCTCTGATGAAAGAACAATGTATTATCATCCCCCAGTTTCAGCCATTGCAATTTAGCCTTCTGTCGGAGAGAATGCTCTAAATCTCTTTTAAGGCCCAAAAGTTGAGCAGAAAGTCGTTGCTCCTGAGTTGCCAAATCATGTAAGTCTGGGCAAGCATGCATTTGCTCCTGCACTTCAAGTAGAGCAGCATGAGCACCCTCCAGGCTTCGGTGAAGATTTGATCTACCAAAAGCACATTTGAGCTTATTTTTTAACAATTTGAGCTTTTGAGTAATGATATAACTAGGATAACCCTGTCGAACAACCTCAAGAAAATTTTCCCTCTCCGTCCAATAATTGAAGAACCGAAATGGTTTATGGCCTTTAGTATTCTGAAGGAATTGAACAAGCATAGGAAAGTGATCGTAATCACCTTCAGGTAAAAAGGAAAAATGAACACTCGGAAAACTGTCCTCTCAAGCATCATTGCCAAGTACCCAAGCAATTTTACTAAGCACACGACGATTACCAGCCTGTTTATTGCTCCAAGTACCCGATCAATTGATCATTATTATTATTATTATAATAATAATAATAATAATAATAATAATAATAATAATAATAATAATAATAATTATTATTATTATTATTATTATTATTATTATTATTATTATTATTAATATTTTTATTTTAGCATCATCATTATTATTATTATTATTATTATTATTATTATTATTAGTATTATTATTATTATTATTATTATTATTTAATTATTTATTTTTGGACAACGAAAAAATTTTCGTTAATTCCAACAAAACAAAGTACAAAGTCAAAGCAACACACTTAGCAAAAGCTAAGGAGCTTAGATCTCCAAAAGCCTTTTACAGTAAGTAGATCGCATATGAGGGGAATCCAGATACAAACTAAATATCTTAAGCTTGATATCAAGCTTTACATTCTTAACTAACAATGTAGGAGTAATCACATGATCATGCTAGATACAACCATTCCTATCTCTCCATATCCGATAGATAAGATTACAAATAAAAGAAATAATAATCTTCTTCATAAAACGAGAATTTAACCTTCCACGAGAAACCTGACTCGGGAAATGGGTAGTAAGAGGCGCCTTATCCATGTATTAGATTACTGATTTCCTCTTCGCTTACCTGTTGGTGTTCTTTATTTG
>CM033464.1:1819352-1858239 GCA_019425755.1 Amaranthus cruentus
GACAAAAAGGATTATGAGATGGAGAAGGGAATGTGGGTGACGGTTCACTATAAATGGGGTTTTATTTCAAAATCTAAAACCCTAACCCACAAATACTTCGAGCTATTCTACTCATGAAGCTCATTAATTTTAACCCGAAAAATTAAAAGAGAACTTCGTTTGACTAGAGTTTAAGAACGAAACTATTATGATTATTATTAACTTACTCAACTTTATTTAAGTAATATTTTCCCATATAATTAATCGTGTTCATCGCTTAGTTAATACATATTTATGGGTCAAAATATTAAATTTTCGATGTTTAATAAAAATGTATAAAGAAAATTACATTTAATCACGATTTAAATAATAAATAATTAACATCAAAATTTGCGGGGTGTTACAGACTACCCCCTAAAACGAAGTTTTGTCCCCGAAACTAGAGAATAGAAAACTCTAATACATGAAATTCTCTACCCCTCATCCCATATTGGCTTCATCCAAAGCCTTGTGCCTAACAACTTCTTATTAAGGATGTCTTAGGTTGACATTAAAACATACAAATTTGACTTCCTTTTCATTGTTTTCTCAAAGATTAACCTCATTAATCACACTAATTTGCATCCAAGTATAAATAAACACGTAATACGAACGCTTTTTCACCGATAAACATGCAATAATACACAATTAGAGAATAAAACGCTTAAAACGCGTGCAATTCCATTGCATTCTACCCCCCTTAAAACAAAGTTACGACCCCGTAACTTACTAACCTTGGTAAAAAGGTGTGGATATCACTCACGCATATAATCCTCAGTTTTCCAAGTTGCCTCCTAGGTGCGTTGATTAGACCATAAGACTTTTACCATCTTAATATCTTTTCTCCTTGTACTGCGCACCTTAGAGTCTAAAATCTCAATGGGTTTCTCCTCATATGACAATTTTTCATCAAGATCAAATGGTTCAGGATCAAGCACGTGGGATTTATCAGGGACGTATCGCTTACATGAAATACGTTATGGACTTTACCCAACTCATTGGGTAATGCTAGTTTGTAAGCGACCTTTCCTACCTTCTCTGCGATTTCATAAGGTCCTATAAACTTCGGGTTAAACTTCCCTTCTTGCCAAATCTCACGATTCCTTTCATCGACGACACTCTCAATAGTACATAATCCCCTGCTGTAAAGTCATTTAGTCTTCTCTTAAGATCTGCATAGGAATTTTGTCGATCTTGGGCGGCCTTTAGGTTTTCGCAGATCATCTTCACCTGATCAGTCATCTCCTCTAGCAAAGTTGGACTCAAGGTGACAGGCTTGCTGAAATAGTCCCAAAATACCAGACTGCGACATCAACGACCATATAAGGCTTCAAAAGGAGCCAATTGTATGATTGCCTGATAACTATTATTATATTAGAATTCCACCATGTCGAGGCACTCATCCCAAGATCCTTGCCTCTCCAACGCTACAGCTCGCAACGTATCCTCGAGAGTCCTATTAGTGAGCTCGATCTGTCCAACGGTGGCAGGGTGAAAAGAAGTGCTTCTTAGAAGTTCTGTACCCAGAGCTGCCTGAAAAGCTTCCTAAAATTTTGACACATACCTAGTATCACTGTCAGAAACTATTGTCCTAGGAACACCATGGTATCGCAGAACATTCTTAAGGTAAGCTCGAGCCAAGTGATCCATACTCCACTGATTATTCATCGGAATGAACCTTGCACTCTTTATGAGTCTATCCACAATCACCCATAACGTGTCATTTCCCGACCTAGTCCTCGGAGAACCCAAAACAAAATCCATGGAGATTTCATCCCAATTCCATACAAGAATATCTAAAGGTTGGAGTAAACCTGTAGGACTCTTATACTCACTCTTTACTTTCTGACAGGTCAAATAATTGGAAACAAACTCAGCAATGTCTCTTTTCATCCCAGACTACCAAAATGTTTGCTTCAGGTCTTGATACATTTTATCTCCTCCCGCGTGAACGGAATACTTCGAACTATAAGCCTCTATCAAGAATCTAACCTTGATCTCTGTACTAGAAGAAGGTACACACCATCGACCCTAGTATCGAATGCTACCATCCTCGAATATCGTGAATCCTTCAACTTTTCCTTCTTTAACCTGCTCCCTCGTTTTCCGTAATAAGATGTCACTCACTTGATTTGTTAAAATTTCTCAAAAATTGAAGGTCGGATGGATAAGGAGGCTAACCGGGACTCTAGATCCCCATGCTACACAATCTCGAAATTTAAGCTCTCCATGTCTTTCTGCAACTCTCTAGGAGCAGTGATAAGTGCAATTATTCGTGTCATTTTACGCTCCTTTTATGTAGTTTTATTCGGATTTTAGATAGAAATTTTGGTGTATTATGATAATTTTGTCTCAATGTATTTATTATTGTGTTTTATATTACTTTTGAGGCAAAATTGGGGCATTAATAGGTTTTGGAGTAATAAAAGGGTGAAGGCTTAGAGAAATAGCCTAAGACCCCTTTGTTATGTGAAGAAATCATGCCAAGAACATGTCTTAAGAAGAAGCAGCAAACAAAACGAAGCGAAATAAAGGTCAGCAACAAAGCTGTTGGCCCAATTAAGTTTTGATGATGACTTCATTGTTTATAAACAAACAAGTTTTAGAGATTGCTTTGTAGGTCGTATATCCGATTCTATTAAAGTCGTTGATGGCACCTAAAAGGCTTGTTTAAAGAATATTGTACATGTCAAAGTCAAAGTCAAAAGTCAAAATAGTCAGCCTTGAAGTTTATATGGAAAGTCAAAAGGGAAATTAATCTCTACTGTTCCAAGAATTGATAAACTGAAATAAGTGCTGATGGAGACAGTGCAGTGTTCCCAACGAAACAGGTCTGGAGAAGTTGGTCAACTAAAGTAAACGTAGGAAATTAGTTTTTCTAGTTTTTAGTTGATTGTACGGGTAAATATTAGAATATTGCATAAGATATTAATTGGCAATCAATTAAATAACCACCACACAAAACTAATGGTTGAGAAAAAGTCTCCTTATTTCTCTCCACAAAAATAGGGAAGGAGTTAGGGTTTAGTTGAATTAGTCTTCATTAACTATTATTAGCTAATTAATTATTAAAATTAATCGTATGATTTTAAGTAACCTCCAAGGCAATTCCCCAGTTTCTCAAAATTTAGAATAAGGGAATTATGGGAAGATTACACGGTTAATCTCTTATAAAAGAGATGTTTTTAAAACCGGCTAATAATGTGGTATTGTGCCCTAACCGAAATTATCTTGAGAGATCACCTAAGTGAGAAAAATATTCATCCTTTCATTTGCCAATTAATTCTTAATATTTTTCGTATGCAATATCTTAGTCTTTATCCATTCTAGAGAAAATTATTTGTAAAGGTTTTTTGAGTGTTTGTAAATTAGATTTAAGGGAAGTCTAAGGGGGAACGAGAGAAAGAGAAGAGAAAGAGAAGGAGAAGGAGAAGAGAAGAGGCCTAGAAGAGAAGAAAATATAATTGTTTTATGTAATTGTATTGATTGCCTAAAACATATTAAGAGAAGCTTAAAATCCCAAGTGGTCGTGATTTTCTTTCTATTAGGCCTAGAAAGTTTCCACGTAAAAATTATTTTCTGCATTTTACTTTCTTGCTTTTTGTTTAAGTATTTTTATTCATTTAAATTCCGCAAAACAGGGCAAAAATACTTAAAAGCAACATACAACAATTCACCCCCCCTGCCCCTCTTGTTGCATTCATAATCTCTAAGCGTTTCTAAAATTGGTATGAGCCACGATTCCTCGTTTGATCGAAGCAGTAGAGGGGGTATCTTAGTATTTTAGAGATGTTGAAAATGAATGAGCGAATGGAAGAAGGTTACTCTACTTCAAAGACCCGTATTGATGGAAAATTCTACGTATTGGAAGAATGGGATGGAAATCTTTATCAAGTAGTAATTTATCAGAGTTTGGAGAGTTATGAAATTGGAATCCGAGGGTAACCTACCGACTCAATAGGAAGCTGTTCCCCAAACCAGATCACTGAATTTGAGAAGAAAATTTTGGAAAATGGAGTTAATGCTCTTGCCATCAAATTACTTTTTGTGGTCTTGGACAAATAGGCATAATCGCTTATGGGTTGAAAGCGACCCGGCGATTTTAGATCTTTTTAGAAGTTCTGTGGAAGGAACAAGTGAAGTGAAGCCTCCCAAAATTGACTTGCGATGTGAAAATGTGAAGATTTATTATGGAACCAAGAAAGTATTCGAGATGTTCAGCAGGTTCTGCAGCATAGCAAGCGAACTTGTCTCTTGAAGGCTTTTCCCTCATATGAAACGGGTTAGGAAAATCTCCCAGATTACACTCGAATGGTGTTGGAGAGTTGGTGGTTCCTAATGACCACGAATTGCATGGGAACAGCGGCGGTTCGAAACAAAGGCTTGGCTCACGGCGCGCGATCGAAGGTGGGTGTGATGAAGAGGGGCGCCTGTTGGTTGAAAATTAAGAAGTTCTTGGGAACAGAGGGTACACAAATCCGAAACAACAAAAGAGGCTCTTATACCAAAAGCGAACTCGAATGTCGCAAGTGTGGAAGCGAGTCATTTCATCGAGGGTGCCCAATGGAAGAGCGAAAGGGCAAGGGAAAGGCGAGGGAAGCGGGGAAAACAGGTGAAAGGGAATTTCAATAAAGGCAGGAACTTTTGAAAGCCGTGATTCTTTGCGGGAGAATGGGAGGCGAAATTGGCGAAGCTCAGTTGAGGAAGAAACAACTAATCATATCTACGTGGCCACTTTCAAAACTTGAAAGCGTCAAGCGAAAAGAGGTATTGTCTTCTAATTCATTTCCTAACCACTTATTTAGATTGGATGGCATGAATTAATTAAAATGATTTTGGAGACTAAGATATGCGGAAAAAGGCGCCACGGGCTCGAATGGAAAAAGACCTTAAAACTTGTAACGACCATTTTCCTACTAAATTCTTTTAGGTCAGAATGTAAACTAGGATTCTTTGATTTATTAGATCAAAATGTGATGTTAAGGAAACTTGTAGAACCGAGAATGAGAAATTCAAAGCTGAATTAAGTTCACAAGGAAAAAGGAAAATTAATGAAGTTCCAAAATGGATTCTAGAGGCTAAAACTAAAAATGCTGAAGGCCTAGGATACAATAAGAATAAAAACAAGAAAAAGGTTTACGTTGATCTCCCTAGTAGTAAAATTTGTTCATTTTGTGGCAAAACCGTGCACTTGAAATTTCAATGTTTAAAAAGGGAACAACACAACAAAACGAACCAAATTTATGTCGATCGCATATGAATTAAGAAATATGATTCATGCTTAATCGACAAGGAACCCAAGGATGGGGGTTCCTAAACTCCAATAATTAGTTGTTTGTAGGGTTCAGTAAGGGGAACAACTCATGGTATCTCGGCGGTGTATTCCAAGCACATGAGGTGATAAATCAAAACTCCCTCCTTGGAAGCCTATGATGGAGGCGTGACCTTTGGAACAATATGAAGGGAAATCATTGCGAAAAGGAAAAATTGGAAGGTCTTTGTTCCACGTGCGATTGACAATGTATTTTAAGTCGAGAATTTAAAACATAATTTTTTAAAAGTATCTCTCAATTTTGCGACAAAGGTAACTGTAATCTTTACGTCGAGGAAAAGTGCATTATTTCTAGGAATGACCCGGAGGAACGATGCGGAAGATATCAGAAAAGGGAACACTTATGTTGTGGACCTCGCAATTCCCAACCCGGTTCCGAGCATGTTCTTAGTTTTTATAGAAGATGACCCTCTTCTTTAGCATAAGCGTTTAGGTCACTAGTTTTTCATTGCCTAATATCTAAGATCTAAAGACTGGTAAGAGGATTCACGATCCCTTAAATTTCAAAAGATGAAGTTTGTGATCCTTGTGCGGGGAAAACATGTTGAGTAGTCCTTTAAACCTAAAAATGTTTGAACCACCTCAAAGCCACTTAAATTTTTCATATGGATCTTTGTGGACCTATGAAAATCAAATTCGATGTGGAAGCGATATGTGTTTGTTAAGTTGATGATTCTGATAGATTTACATGGATTTTTTTTAAAGCTATGAAGAGCGAAGCTTTTGATGAATTTGTTGCTTTTGTAAATAAATTTCAAAATCTTGTAACAATCAACTTGTCCACATAAGATGGGATCATGGTAAAAATTTGAAATTCAAGGTTTATGGATTCTTGTAATGGCATGGTATAAGTCCAATTTTTTTAGCTAGGACACCAACAAAATGGTGTGGTGGGCGTAAAATAGAACATTAAGGAAATGACTTGAACCATGTTAATTCTGAGTGGTCTCCTAGAAACTTTTGGGTGAAGTTGATTATCTTTGCATGTTATATTTCTTGGCTACTCATCTCATAGTAAAGCTTATAGAGTTTATAACAAGTGAACTATGTGTGTTGAAGAATTTGTTCACATTATTTTTGATGAAACTAACTTTATAACAAGTGAACAAGAAACAGGTGATTTTAAGATAGGTCTTGCTAATTTGGAAGATGATGAAAACATGCATAAAGAGCACGATCGAAAAATAAATGAAGATCTGCAGGTTCAAATTGAGCTGTAGGGGAAATTTAATCAAGAGGCGAGGCGGAAATGGGACCCGCAAGGTGTTCCGATCAAGCGCTCCCGGTAGAACAAAATGAACAATATGAAGTTGAGAAAAATGTCAATCAAGTCAGTGAGCTTGTTCCCACAACTGTCTCCACAAGAGACTTTGTGCCTAAGCTGTGGAAACATCAAAAGTCACTTCCACTTGACTTGATAATAAGTGACATAAACAAAGGCACACAGACCAGATCCCGGATAAGAAACTTTTGTGGACACTTTGCATTTCTCTCAACATTGGACCAAGAATCACGAAGAAGCTTTATAAGATTCAGATTTGGTTGTTGCAATGCAAGATGAACTAAATGAATTTGAAAGAAATAAAGTGTGGCACTTGGAACCGAAACCCAAGAACAAAAAGATAATTGGTTTAAAATGGGTTTTTGGAAACAACCTGGACGAGCATGGAACAATACTAAGAAACAAAGCAAGGCTAGTTGTTAAAGGGTACAATCAACAAGAAGGTATTGATTATACGGAAACATTTGCTCCCGTAGCAAGGTTAGAGGCCTCGGAATTCTAATTTCATTTCTTTGCATTTTATGAATTTTAAGTTATATCAAATGAATGTGAAATGTGCTTTCTTGAATGATTTTCTAGAAGAAAATCTTTGGGGAAAAGCATTTGGAAAATCCATCTTCTCTAGATCTGTCTATAAGCTTGATAAAGCTCTTTATGGAGCTTAAACAAGCTCTGAGCATAGCTGAAAGATTTCTAAGTTTTTTGATTGAAAATGAATTTATTAAGGTAAAATTGATAAGACCTTATTCTTTAGAATGGAGGTTAGGATATTTTAGTTGCTCACAAATTTATGTTGATGATATTATTTTTTAGAGCCACTAACGAATCATTATGTAAAAGAATTTGCTAACCTAATGAGTGCTAAATTTGAAATGAATATGATGGGAGAATTAAATTTCTTCCTTGGTTTGAAATTAAACAAGCGGTAATAGGTAGTTTTATTCATCAACAAAAATATATTAAAGAACTTCTAAGAAAATATGGTCTAGATAATGCTAAAACAAACCACACATATATGGCTACTAATATTAGACTAGATGAAGATTGAATGGTATCAATGTCAGAGAACCATGTATAGGGTATGATAGGATCTTTGTTATATCTAACTGCTAGTAGGCGGAAATCTGTTTAGTGTTGGCTTGTGTGCTAGATTTCAATCAAATCCCAAGGAATCACATCATTACGGGTGAAGAGAATTCTAAGATATCTAAAAGGGAGCAGGATGACTTGTCCATTTTATCCTAAAAAGTGATGTCTATGATTTGAAGGTTATAGTGATCTTTGATTATGCACGAAATCTTGTGAATAGAAAAAGTCTTGGGTATGGTACAATTTCTTGGCTCATGTTTGAGTATCTTGGTGTTCGAAGCAGAAACGTTGCTTTCGATCCAATTTGAGCGAGAATATGTGGCTGCGGCTGATTCTTATTCCCAAATGCTTTGGATAAAACAACGACTAAAGATTTTGGTATTAAATTTGTAGCATAAAAATATTATTGTTAAACATGTCAGTACCAATGGTGCATAATTCTAGAGTTAAGCATATACATATACGACATCATTTTCTTAAGGATAATGTTGAGCATAAAAATATTATTGTTAAACATGTCAGTACCAATGAGCAAGTTGCAGATATAATGACTAAACTACTTCCAAGGGAACAATGTGAAAAGATGAGGTTGGAACTTGGTATGATCAAGCTCCACTAAAGTTTAATGCTAGCACTCCTCCTCAAAGCAACATGAAAAATTGGAAGGGTTAGATCATCCACAACAATCATGATTGAGAAATCAATTATTGCAAGATTTAGGTATGCAACTATATTAAGTACGTGCCATGAATGTTTTCTTGATTGCATGCTTAACTGATTAGACCAAAGTAGCATGTGTTTATTTTATGTGATATTGTCCTCATATTATAAACGACAAAAAAAACGAGGACATATGTTCTTTTTCTTATTTTCAAAATTTTCTTTATTTTTCTTTCTCCACAAATTCCAGCATTTTATTTTTTATTTTTTCTTTTTCGGATGGTCAACTTAAATTATAGTAGAATTCGGATCATCGTGGTGTTTCTAAAAACCATTATTAACCGCTTTAATTCATCGAATATACCCGCGAACTTTTCGTTACACTCCTTGTTCACACGCTATAAACTAATCCAAGAAGTAGTACAAACCCTTCAATAACGGTCCACTCACACATTTAAATACCCACTCTCTCACGTCACATCAATCACTCACACACCCCATCACTCACTTAAACTGAAAGTACTACTCATTACTAAACCCCTCAAACCGTCAAAACCCATTTCACTCTATCACTTGTTCATCTTCATCTCAATTATCCACCATGAAAACTCCTAAGTCTTCTTCTTCAAGCAAAACCATGAAAGGAAAAACACCAAAATTCATTCAACCAAAACCATTTCAAGTGGTTCATCCCTCACCATCAGAAGACGCACTACCTTCATCTTCTCAAGAACAACAAAAATCGACCATGCCAAAGTCCATGCATGCCGGAACCAAACGACCTCACTACCTTCATCTTCATCCAGACCCACAAAGAGGACCAAGCTACTTGACCCAAACAGCGCTGAGGAAGTCGCTAAAGAGATGTCTGTCGGGTTTGGAATCGACAAATACTAGTATGAATCAAACCCTTTCCCTCAATTACATGCGATTTTAAATAATCAGGGGTGGGAAGTTTTGATGTTTCACTACTCATGCAATTCAATTTACCCAAATCTTATGCGTGAGTTTATAAAAAATTTCTCAATTGAAAGCGGGGTTTGTTCAAGCACAATTAAAGAAATCAAGATTGAGTTCAATAGTCTAATGCTGGGGGAATGGTTCAATGTTCCTGCTATAGGATTCGATACATATTACGTAGGGTCTAAGATTGTCTTTTCGGGGATAAATGAAAAGACAGTGTTAAAATTTTTAGGAATTAATGACAAAAAACGTTTTAGCCACAACTCTTTATCACCACTTCACAAGCTTTTATACAACATTGCTGGACGATTTATTTTGCCTCGCAATTCCAAGCGAAGTGAAGTAAACCTTTGTGATGCAACGTTGATTTACTGTTTGGCTAACTACATCAAAATCAAAATCATTGCTCATCCCTAATTCAAAACGTTGCATACTCTGCTCCTCGGAAGGGACGTCATCAGAGCAATATTTCACATACTCCATGAACTTCTTATAGTATTCGTCGACCGTTAAATCACCCATCTCGAGCTTTGAAAATTCATTGGACTTTTGCTTTCTGATATGAGGCGGGTAAAATTTTTCCCGAATAGCCCTTTTGAACTCTTTCCATTCCAAAGGCTTTTGAGGGTCACTCATCAAGTTATCTCTAGCATTAAACCACTAGTAATCAACTTCTTCTTTTAAGTAGAAAGCAGCTTGGTCCACTCTTAATTGCTCAAGGCATTACACCACATTGAAAATCTGATCAAATTCTCGTAACCAGTTCTCTAAGATTGCGGGTTCTCCAGCTCCTGTGAACACAAGGAGTTTGTTCAGTGAGATGCTCTTGCTCATGGAGGTCGCCGTCTCAACATCAGGCGCAAACCTAGATCTCCTTTCCTCGGCTAGCTCCATGACTAGTTCTCGTAAGGCTTTGTTTGTCGAGCGTCTCCTCAAACGTTGACTAGACAATGGAGTCATTTCCTCCAATCAAAAGTTTCAAAATCGAGAGATGTTCACGATTTGTTAAGATAATATGCTTCATCGCCAAGAACGCACTTTGTATACAATTTTCAACTAGGCATACATTCTTGTTTTGCATGAAATTCAACCTTATTTTGAAATAACTAGTCATTAACTTCACTAAAAAATAAATAAAATGAACTACTAAGCTTTTCTAAATATAATTGATATAAACTACTAACCAATGAAACATCAGCACATAATCAACTAATATAAGGTTGAAGGTTATATGACCATCCACATGAGAGTAAGTACAGTAACTCGTAGCTTAACTAGGATGTACATATACGTGTACTTACCTACACATAATTAACTACTGCGTGTACTTACCTGCAATTGCAAAACAACAAGTCGCAAAAATCACTTCGAAGGAGTTTCTTACGCCCCTCTTATGAACCGAGCACCTATACACGTTTAAAGTAAGACTAATAAGCCTACTTCACATCATTTAAGAAGCACTGACTCCATACAAACTACACTATTAGCCGAAAAAGTTTCAATTCAAGCTAATACGCATTCTAAACGCACTCATGCAATAAATTCGACCCATGTCCACACATGAATTACGCTATCAATTCCAATCCAACCATAGCATTAGATTATAGTCAAGTTTATATCAAGATATGTTCAAGTGAAAGGGGCACAACCATACGCTTGTGCGTTATAGTCAAACTATTCATTGGAACGTTTAAGAACACGTAATACATGACATTACACTTAATAACAATCATATCACTCATGGTAGTAATGATTTATTACCTTTCCAAGGTTTTAGAATAAGATGACGAACGAGTCAAGTAGTAGCTTGAAGAACTAAGGACTCGTATATTTTTGGGTCAAAGTCGTATAACTTACCATCACGATTGAATACATCCGTATGACTACCAAGCACAACTATGCACAAACAACTCACCACAATCATCGACAATGGTCATAATCAAGCTCAAGACTCACATTTAATCTTTACTTAATAAAAACTAGCAACCTAAATCTTTAATTAGTAACTACCACCATTATTTAATCAAAAACAATAGGTATCGACAATACTAGTCACATTACCATAAATAACGTAATATAAACAATAATTAGTCATTACTTATATGGACTAACAACCATAACCATTTCCTACCATCAACACTACCAACAATCAACAATAATAATTTACAATATAAGGTTCATACAAGCTATCCAATTACTAATTTATCACCCAAAATACATAAAACTATCACATACCACCCTCATATACAACCCTAAATAAACCCTAACTTATCTACTTCAAACTCAACATTCTAACTCTTTACCCAAATCAATTTTAAGCATAAAACAACCATTCAATTTAATAATCACATCAACATTCATATGACAACTTGAAGTTATATAAAAAAAAAACAAATAAACATCAAAGTGGAGTTTAGATGGCTCACAAAGAGGGCAAGAATATGACTTACAATGGGGATAATAAGAAAAGAGGGAGAAGGAGATGGTGAGGGTGGTGGTGACAGTTGTAGCTGTCGATGGCTGCCTGGAAAAACGCAGTTGTGGCTGATGCTGGGGGAGGGACGTGGCTGTCAGGAAGTCGAAGGTGGCGCGCGACTGCTACTGCTGGGCGTGAGGTGCTGCCAACTGCTATCCAGGCCTGGTGGCGCCGCCAGTTGCCGGTGGGGAGGAAGATGGGGCGTGAGGAAGATAAGGGAAGGAGGAAGAATGAGATGGGAAGGAAGATAAGGGAGTGACGGCTCCCTTTCGTATGGGTTTTATTTTTCAAGAACAAAACCCTAACCCACAATACTTTGGGCTATTCTACTCACGAAGCCCGTTAATTTTAACCCGAAAAATTAAAAGAGAAACTTCGTTTGGCTCGTGTTTAAAGACGAAACTATTATGATTAATATTAACTTTACTCAATTTTTATTTAAGTAATATTCTCTCATATAATTAAACGTGTTCATCACTTAGATAATACGTATTTATGGGTCAAAATATTAGATTTTTGATGTTTAATAATAATCTATAAAGAAAATTACTTTTAATCACTATTTAAATTATAAATAATTAACATTAAAATTTGCGGGGTGTTACACACATCCACCTCAGAATGCATATTTCTATTACTTTTATCCTCTATTCGAAAACCTTCTTTACGGGCCAACATTTTGTTCCGTACAACAAAGCTGACCTAATTGCAATGCGATAAAATCAAAAAGCACCCCGGTTGTTGCTCGCCACTTAAGCTAACCCGCCTGTCTATGATTATAAGCGCCTCCATCAACCTCCCCTATTACTTTGAATCAATAATCCCAAATATTTGAACTTTGAGGTACATGCAACAACTTCTCCCTCTATGGTCACCTCTGGCTCCCCTATCGATTATGTCCTACTGAAGTTGCATGGCAAGTATTCTAACTCGGTACGACTTATGCGCAAACCTTTGCCCTCCAAGGCTTCCCTCCACTCTTCCAATTTTCTGTTAGCCTCCTTCTTAGTTCCTGCAGTCAGAACAATGTCGTTAGCGAAAAGCATACACCATGGTACGATCTCCCAGATGGATTTAAAGATTTCCTCCATAATGACCGTAAAAATGAAAGGATTTAGTGCTATCCCTGGAAGATTGACCGCCATCAGCACAAGAGAATTAGAGCCTGCAAAGGATGTGGTGACAGGTATGTTTCTTGTGAACTCCGTGCCTGTCAACGTGTTATTTGATACTGGAGCATCAAATTCTTTTGTATCTGCATCAATAATAGAAAAGTTAGGATTAAAGGATCCCGAACCTTCTTTGTACGCCGTAGCAGTTCCTTTAGGAGAGTTGTATCAATGCACTAGAGTTTATAAGAGTGTTCCTTTGACCATCGAGGGGGCCATTTTTCCTAGTGACCTATATGAGTTAAAGATGTGTGACTTAGACATTATTCCTGGGATGGACTGGTTGGGTCAGCAATTTTTGAATGTGAGAGGCAAGAAGTCAGGCTTGTGGGACCTAGGGGAAAGAAGGTTAAGTATTCCAAGGCTACTTCTGGAATGCAAACGAAGATGGTATCGTCTCTGAAGATGAAAACCCTTTTGAGGAAGGGATTGCCAAGTTACCTATGCCATGTACGTAAGATAGAAGACGAGATTTTGACTCCCGAATCAGTGTCAGTTGTAAACGAGTTCCTCGACGTTTTTCCAAAGGAGATACCGGGAATGCCACCTGTTAGAGCTGTTGAGTTCACCATATACCTAGTACCAGGGGCGGGACCTATATAAAAAGCACCATATAAGTTAGCACCAGCTGAAATGGAGGAACTTAAAAAGCAAGTTGAAGAGTTATTAGAGAAAGGATACATTCGACCGAGTGTTTCGCCATGGGGAACACCTGTCTTGTTTGTTCGTAAGAACAAATACCCTCTTCCGAGAATTGATGATTTGTTTGATCAACTTAAGGGGGCAGGGTTATTTTCCAAAATTGACTTGAGGTCTGGTTATCATCAGCTGAGGATTGTGGGGCGTGATATTCCAAAAACAGCCTTTAGGACTCGATATGGGCACTTCGAGTTCACAGTGATGCCTTTTTGGTTGACAAATGCACCTGCAACTTTTATGTGAATGATGAACCAGGTGTTTAGTGCGTGTCTCGACAATTTCGTGGTGGTCTTTATTGACGACATCTTGGTGTATTCGAGAGATAGGGAAGAACACGAACAACACTTGAGGAAGGTGTTGCAATTACTCAGAGACAATAAGCTGTATGCGAAGTTTTCAAAGTGTGAGTTTTGGGTCGAGAAAGTTTCGTTCCTTGGGCATTTTGTGTCCAAGGAAGGAGTTGTTGTTGATCTTGCAAAAATTGAGGCGGTGAGAGATTGGCCTGCACCGAAGAATGTGACTGTAGTAAGGAGCTTTTTGGGTGTAGCAGGTTACTACAGGAGATTTGTGAAGGATTTCTCAAAGATCGCTCGCCCCATGGCCAACTTGATGAAGAAAGACAAGAAATTTAAATGGTCTAAAGAGTGCGAGTTGGCCTTCCAAACCTTAAAGGAGAGGTTGACTACCGCACCCGTGATTACTCTCCCAGATAGCACCCTTGAGTACCTTGTGTATAGTGATGCATCGAAGTATGGGTTGGGATGTGTATTGATGCAAGATAGGAAGGTGGTCGCGTATGCGTCCAGACAACTGAAACCACATGAAGTCAGTTACCCGACTCACGACCTAGAGCTAGCAGCCATCGTCTTTGCTCTGAAAATTTGGAGACATTACTTGTATGGAGTGAAGTGCAAGATTTACATTGATGATCAAAGCTTGTGATACTTGTATACGCAGCAAAATTTGAACAATAGGCAGCGAAGATGGCTAGAGTTGATTAATGACTACGACGTAGAGTTTGATTACCATGAGGGTAGGGCAAACGTGGTAGCTGATGCTCTGAGTAGAAAGACTAGTCATTCCGTAGCTTCCTTGACTATTCCTAGAGAGTTGCAAAGAGACATAGAAAAATTGAATCTCGAGATTGTGCAGCATGGAGAACTAAAGTCCAAATTAGCAGCCTTATCCATCCGACCCTTAATTTTTGAAGAAATTTTGACAAATCAAGTGAGTGACTCCTTATTAGAGAAAACGAGGGAGCAGGTTAAAGAAGGAAAAACTGACGGATTCACAATATTCGAGGATGGAAGCATTCGATACAAGGGTCGATGGTGTGTACCTTCTTCTTCTACAGAACTCAAGGATAAAATCTTAACAGAGGCTCAGAGTTCGAAGTATTCCGTCCACCCAGGAGGAGATGAAATGTATCCAGACCTGAAAGAAACATTTTGGTGGTCTGGGATGAAAAGAGATATTGCTGAGTTTGTTTCCAGGTGTCTGACATGTCAAAAGGTTAAAAGTGAACATAAGAGACCTGCAGGTTCACTCCAACCCTTGGATATTCCTGTATGGAAATGGGATGACATAACCATGGACTTTGTTCTGGGTTTACCGAGGACTAGGTCAGGAAATGAAACGTTATGGGTGATCGTGGATAGACTCACCAAGAGTGCAAGGTTCATTCCGATGAATAATCAATGGAGTATGGATCAGTTGGCTCGAGCTTAACTTATGAATGTTGTGCGATACCACGGTGTCCCTAGGTCTATAGTTTCTGATCGTGATACTAGGTATGTGTCAAAATTTTGGGAAGCTTTTCAGGCAGCTCTAGGTATAAAACTTCTAAGAAGCACATCTTTTCACCCTGCCACCGATGGACAGACCGAGCGCACTAATAGGACCCTTGAAGATAAGTTGCGAGCCGTAGCCTTGGATCTTGGGATGAGTGCCTAGATATGGTGGAATTTTCATACAACAACAATTACCAGGCAAGCATCCAGATCGCACCTTTTGAAGCTTTATATGGTCGTCGTTGTCGAAATCCAATTTGTTGGGATGATTTCAGTGAAGCGATCATTCTAGGCCCGGCTATGTTAGAGGAGAAGACCGATCAGGTAAAAATGATTCGAGAAAGACTTAAGGCAGCCCAGGATCGACAAAAGTCCTACGCATATCTTAAGAAGAGACCTGATGAGTTTGCTGTAGGGGAGTATGTGCTGTTGAGAATTTCGCCGATGAAAGGAGTCATGAGATTTGGCAAGAAGGGCAAGTTGAGTCCGAAGTTTATAGGGCCATATGAAATCACAAAGAGAATCGGAAAAAATGCTTATAGGCTTGCTTTGCCTAATGAGTTGGGTAAAGTCCATGATGTATTTCATGTTTCATAGCTTAAGCAATACGTCCTTGATAAATATCATGTGCTAGACCCCGAACCCTTAGATCTTGATGAGAATTTGTCTTATGAAGAGAAGCCTATCGAGATCTTAGATTCTAAGGTGCGCACTACGAGGAGAAAAGATATAAAGATGGTGAAAGTTCTATGGGCTAACCAGCGCACACAAGAGGTAACATGGGAAACTGCGAATTCCATGCGTGAAAAACACCCACAACTTTTTCCCGAGGTTAGTGAGTTACGGGGTCGTAACTAAGTTTTAAGGGGGGGTAGAATTGCACACATTTGCATGTATTTTTTCCCCTCTATGATAGCAACCTATTGCAAATTTACACGCTTTTGATTGATGTCTGAACCAATTTGTGTGATATCTACATGATTTCGATTAATTGTTTGAATTAAATTGGGTGATATTTACATGCTTGTGATTAGTTGTCTGAGTCAATGTAGGTGATTAGAAACACTCAAAATGAAATATGAATAAACACTTTGATAGATTGAGTATCCTTTTGTCAATGTTGTCAATAAGGACACGATCCTTAAGTCAATTCATGAGCCTAAAATAGATAAAGCACCTTCTCTAGTTACTAGAAATATAATTTTTCAGGATTTGTACTCCTATTTCCCTAGTTTAGGGGACGAAACTTCTTTTAAGGGCGTAGCCTGTAACACCCCGCAAATTTTAATGTTAATTATTTATAATTTAAATCGTGATTAAAAGTAATTTTCTTTATAGATTATTATTAAACATCACAAATTTAATATTTTGACCCATAAATACGTATTATGTAAGTGTTTAACACGTTTAATTATATGAGAGAATATTACTTAAATAAAAATTGAGTAAAGTTAATGTTAATCATAATAGTTTCGTCTTTAAACACGAGTCAAACGAAGTTTCTCTTTTAATTTTTCGGGTTAAAATTAACGGGCTTCATGAGTAGAATAGCCCAAAGTATTTGGGTTAGGGTTTTGTTCTTGAAAAATAAAACCCACAAGAAAGGGAGTCGTCACTCCCTTATCTTCCTTCCCATATCTTCCTCACGCCCCATCTTCCTCCCCACTAGAATCGGTACGCCACCAGTCGGCAAAAGCACCTCCGCCAGGCTAAGACTCGCTGCCACCTTCGACTTCCTGACAGCCACGTCCCTCCCCCAGCATTAGCCACAGCTGCGTTTTTCCAGGCAGCCATCGACAGCTACAGCTGTCACCACCACCCTCACCATCTCCTTCTCCCTCTTTTCTTATTTTCCCCATTGTAAGTCATATTCTTCCTCTCTTTGTGAGCCATTTAAACTCCACTTTGATGCTTGTTTGTTTTTTTTTTTTTTTTGTATAATTTCAAGTTGTCATATGAATGTTGATGTGATTATTGAAGTGAACGGTTGTGTTATGCTTAAAATTGATTTGGGTAAAGAGTTAGAAGGTTAAGTTTGAAGTAGATAAGTTAGGGTTTATTTAGGGTTGTATATGAGGGTGGTATGTGATAGTTTTATGCATTTTGGGTGATAAATTAGTAATTGGAAAGTTGTATGAACCTTATATTGTATATTATTATTGTTGATTGTTGGTTGTGTTGATGGTAGGAAATGGTTATGGTTGTTAGTCCTTACACTACTAAAAAACATGGAGTTTCTTGACGCTTTATTTTAGACGCTTGGTTAACCGTCGAAAAAAAAAACGGAGCTTTTAGACGCTTAATTTTCGACAGTACAATGCGTCTAAAATACTGATTCAAAGCGTCCAAAAAAATAAAAAAAAATTTAAAAAAAATGTAAAAATATTACCGCCCGTTAGATTACCCAAAATTTTCAAAAACACAAAACCCGCATAAACAAAAGAAACAACGCTTCTCCTTCTCTCTCTCCCCCAAACTGCTCTAAACCCTAACTCCCACCGGCACAGAATCTCCCACCGGCACAGAAGCTCCCACCGGCGGTTGTCGCCTCCCCTCCACGGTTGTCTCTCGAACCCGCTTCACGCTTCATGCTCGTTGTTGTCACTGTCACGTCTCGTACTCATTCGAATTGTGCTCGACGTTTGTATTTTTATTTCTTGTAAATTTGGATGTGGTTGTCTCTAAACCATGTTGAGTAGGTTTTTTTTTTAATTTGGGGTTGGCTTCAAACCATTTCATCAAATTTTGCTGCAAAATTTCATTATCATGGTACATAAATCATAAATGTGTTGCAGCAAAATTTATTCAAGGTCTAAGCTAGAATCATCCTTGCTCTTCATTTACTAATTTTTTTTCTCTTTCAATGCTCAATTGTGTTTTTGAAGACGTACATGAGAAGTGTAATTAGGAACATTTCATGATGATTAAGAAATTAAAGATGTTTTGTTTAGTAAAATATGGTTAAGTCAATTGTGGTAGATTATGCTTGCACTTAGTTTGATTCTTTATGATAATAGTATATAGGGTTTTTGGTGTGTTACTTTGTGGTAGATTATGCTTGCACTTAGTTTGATTCTTTATGATAATAGTATATAGGGTTTTTGATGTTTTTGTGCTTCAAAGTCTATCTTTATGGGTTGTACTCAATATGTAATGATTTAATTGAGATTGAGTTGTTGGAGGGTGGTGATGTTATGGTGGAAAATGAATGTGTGTTTTACTTTGACGATTGAAGAAGTTTACACGTCGGATGCACGTCCTAGCTTAATCCAAAACCATTTAGTTGGAATTAATTTTGGATTTTTTCTAATAAGAATCCAACAAAGGACAATAAATATTTATTCATAATAGATTTGAAGATATTAAACAATTTGAAAATTTGCTAGAGTGATTTATCATCTATTTGTTAATTGTATGCATATGGAAATTTTTAATCTTACTATTATATAATATGCATAGGATGTCTCAATATATTGATAAGAGTTGGATAAATAAACCAAGAAATTCAGAAGCTTATATGAAGGGGGTTAGTGACTTTATGGAATTTGCAAAGAAAGGGACACAAAATGGTTTCATAAGATGCCCTTGTTGCAAGTGTCAAATTGATAGAAAAAAAATCTTACCACTAGAGGAGGTTGAAAGACACATTTTGTTTAAAGGGTTTTATAAAGAATACAAGGATTGGATATTTCATGGACCTAAGACTGTTGCAGAGAATGTGTGTAATCAAATAGGCATTCCATTTATAGCTTCCAATGGATCAGAAAACTTAGGTCAAGACGATATATCAGGATTACTTCGAGATGCTTTTGGGTCAAATATTTTAGGTGGTTCTGAGTTTGGTGGTGAACATAATGATGAGGGGTTAGCTAATGAGACAATAGAGGAACCTAAATTTCAATATGAATCTAATGAATTTCCTACACAACAACCTGATGTGAACTCTTCTTTTAAAGAAGTAAAATTTAGCAAGCTTTATGAAGCTTCCAATGAACCTCTTTATGAAGGTTGTACTTCCTTTTCAAAGCTATCATTTATCTTGCACCTTTTTCACCTTAAGTGCTTGTTTAAGTGGCCGGATAAATCATTCTCAATGTTGATTGATCTTTTACTTGATGCATTTCCACAAATAAAAAATTTTCCTTCTTCATACTACCAAGCCAAGAAATTGATCATGGATTTAGGTTTGGGATATGAAAAGATCCATGCGTGCCCTAATGATTGCACATTATATTGGAGTGAGATGGCGGGGATGGATTCTTGCCCTAAATGTTCTTGTTCAAGATGGAAGAGTGAAACAGATAAGGGTAAGGTTCCAGCAAAGGTGATGAGATATTTTCCTTTGATACCTAGATTACGAAGGATGTATATGTCATCTAAGATATCTAAGGACATGAGATGGCATGATGAATATAGAAATGACGATGGAGTTCTTAGACACCCGGCTGATGGACAAGCATGGAAGGAATTTGATGTTCGATATCCAGGGTTTTCCAATGATGCTCGTAGTGTTAGACTTGGTCTTGCTAGTGATGGGTTCAATCCTTATCGTCTAATGAACACAACCTATAGTACATGGCCAATAATTTTAATTCCTTATAACTTACCTCCATGGTCGTGTATGAAACCATCTTCATTTATTTTGTCGATGCTCATTCCTGGCAAGGAAGGGCCAGGGAATAATATTGACATTTATATGCGTCCATTGATACATGAGTTGAATTTGTTGTGGAAAGGTGTCAATGCTTTTGATTCGTACACTAATGTGAATTTCAAACTTCAAGCAGCTTTAATGTGGACAATTAACGACTTTCCAGCTTACGCCATGTTATCAGCATGGAGTACTAAGGGTTATAATGCTTGTCCAGAGTGTAATTACACAACACCCTCTACCCGAGTCGGAAATAAGATATGTTTCGTAGGTCATCGTAAATGGTTACCTAGGGATCATCCTTTTAGATTTCAAACTAGTTTGTTTGATGGGACTGAAGAACATGGTAGTGCTCCTGCACCTATGACTGGCTCTGATGTTTTAAGAGAGCAACAAACTTTAGAGCATGAGTATGGGAAAATTCAAAAGTCATGTAAAAGAAAAAAACGACAATCCGTAGGTGATATTGATGTCAATGATCCTAAGATTCTTTGGACTAAGAGGAGTATATTTTTTGACCTTCCTTATTGGGAGCACAATATTCTTCGTCACAACTTAGATGTCATGCATATAGAGAAAAATGTGTGTGATAATCTACTTGGAACTTTGATGAACATGGATGGAAAAAGTAAAGATGATGAATTTGCTCGCATCTTTTTTGAAAATAGAAACGTGAAGCCACATTTTTGGCTACAACGTCATAGTGACAATGAATTCATCATGCCACTCGCACCATATTGTATGACTGGGGTAGGTAAAGAGTCATTTCTACATGTTTTGGCAAGTATTAAGTTTCCTGATGGATATGGCTCAAACCTTTCAAGATGTGTGAACTTGAAAAACAAGAAGCTAATGAATCTTAAGAGTCATGACAACCACATATTAATGCAAGATATCCTTCCAATAGCATTGAAATCATCTCAAGCCTCCACAGTTATTGATCTTGTTGATGATCTATCATTATTTTTTAAGTCTCTTTGTGCCAAGGAAATTGATCCTAATTATCTTGATGCTTTACAATCCAAGATAATCGACGTCTTGTGTCGAATGGAGATTGAATTCCTTCCTCCTTTTTTCACTATCATGGTTCATTTGTTAATTCACCTTGTCAAGGAGGTAAAGCTCGGAGGACCTGTTCACTATAGATGGATGTATCCAATTGAAAGGTATACATAATTTTGACATTGCACTCCTTACTCTTTTTAAAACTAATTACTTTTATTAATAACAATGTTCTCTTTTTTAAAGGTATTTAGCCCATCTCAAAACATTTGTGAGAAATAAAGCTCAACCAGAAGGTTCTATTGCCGAGGGTTATATTCTTGAGGAAACAATTACCTTTTGCTCAAGATATTTAGAAGGTGTAGAAACACTCTTCAATCGACCACGTCGCAACGATGATGATAATGAAAATGCATCTAGTTATTTGTTCAATTCTTGTGGTCGGCCAGTTGGGGAGGTGAAAGTGATTAATTTGAACCATAAGAGCAAGATGCAAATACATCGTTATGTGCTAACACAATTTCAAGAGTTGCTTCAACCATTTGAAAGGTAAGTGCTTAGCTTAGGTATCATATTGTTGGACCCATTTCAACTATTTAGAATTATGGTAACACTTATATTATTTTTATTTAATCGCAGAGAATTCTTATCTCAAAAGCAAAGGGAAAATCATAGAATTGTTGTTACTAATGATTTGTTGATAAAATGGAAGTTGGAGGAATTCCCAGATTGGTTAAAGTTGCAGGTTATTGATTAACAAATTTTATCAACTTTCAATTTCGAGATTATATTTTTTATTGATTCATTCACTTAAACAAGTGTGGAAGCCAGGGGGTAATGTTCATTGGAAAGAGAATATAGATGTGGATCCAGACGAGGTTGTCCAAGTAGAAGGTATACATACTTGAATGATCATAATATGCATATTTCATATGAATTGTGTATTTATTATTAATTGCTTTTTTGATTGAGCAGAGATAACAGAGAATGAGCCTCCAAAATTAGGAATAATGGAGGGGACAATAGTTGCTAAGCATGTTTGGTGCTTACCATCAGGAAGAAGGATCATTGTTCATTTTAATGAATATGGTCAACCGATTAGAAAGGGGGGACTTGTACTTGTTCATTTTCTATCTGAATTGTCAAAGGATAGAACCTTTTGTCCACTTGGAGCACAAAATTGGAAGCGTGTTGATGATCATTATAAACAAAGGATTATTAAAACGGTTTGGGTATACATTTAACTTTCTTTATTATTATAATTTGGTACGAATACTTTTACTATATGCTTATTTGATAAAGGAGATTCTCATCATATATATATAGGATAAATTTGTGTTACCGGATACGAAAGAGATTCATCGGATGGTATTGTCACATATAAATATGAAGTGGAAGCAATACAAGTGGGAGCTTCAAAACCACTATTATCAGCCTAATGTGTCAAAAGAGAAGATTATTGAGAATATGCCTAAAAATGTGATAAAAGAGCAGTGGGTTAGCTTGGTTTCTTACTGGGCTTCCGAAAAGTTCAAGGTATTTGTAAATAGTGTATTATAATAAATTTATCATAAATTTAAGTTTTATTTTTACCAAATTAGAAACTAATAATTTAACATTGACAGAAACTATCAACACTGGGAAAAAGAGCTCGAGAAATGCATACTCAAGTACATACCACAGGGTCAAAGAGTTATGCTCAATGGAAAATTGAATTTGTAAGTATGAATACAATTGCATTTGAATTTACCAAATTAGAAATGTGGTATTGCGTATATTTGTGGTATTGTATTAAGTTTATTTCTTTGTGGTATTACGTTGCTTTTATATAGGCTAAGTTGAATCAAAGAGAACCTAGCGGGCTAGAAATGTGGAAATGCACACACACTACAAAAAGTGATGGTTATGTTGAGGGTACATGCACTCAAGAACTCATGGTATATAAAAGTATTAAATTGGAAACACTTATCATTAAAACAATTGTTATTGCATTTTCATTTATACTTTTGTATTGTAATAGGACATTGCCGAAAGTAGGGTTAATGAACGTTTACGTGATTCGAAACAACCTCGTGAAGTGATTGAGACAGAAGTTTTTAATGAGATAATGCATCAAGAAGATAAACCTAATAAACGTGTGGTTGGTTATGGTCTTGGGGTTACTAGATCTCACGTGTTTGGTATTGAAGCTCAATTACGAAAAGACAAGATAGGTGATTGTGGTGGTTCTTCAAGTGATGTTATGGGGCTTAAATCTTACCTATTGTCTATTGAGAGAAAAAATGATGAGCTTATGAGAAGAAATGATGAGGTTATGAGACAAAATGATGAGCTTATGAGAAGAAATGATGAGGTTCTGAGAAAAAAAGATGAAGAAGTTGAAGAACTAAGAGCTCAAAATCAAAAAATTCTCACTCAACTTACATTCGTCTTAGATCAACTACAACAAAATCAAAAGACAAGTAAGAATCATTATCAATTTTATCATCAATTGAATCTTTTCATATTACTTATTAGTGCTTATGGTAGAAGCGTAGTTACTAATATTTTCATGTAATGTAAATGTATAATTTTGTTTGCAGTTGGATGATAGATATGATGATGACTAATATAAACTGTTGTATATTCATGGGGAGTTTGGTAAGGTTATCTCATACATTAAAATATTTGTTGGTCTTGAATCACAAAGTGTGTATGTATTTTGGCTAAAATTTGTGCGTTTGTTGGATTTCTTGCAGATTTTTGCTGCTGATATTTATACTATGACTAACAAATCATTTTTGCGAAGGTCTCAACACTAAAGTGGATGATGCAACATAATGACAACATATTTTGAGGCCTTTAACTTTTGACAAACATTTAACACTATATATTTTGCTCTATTTAACTTCAATGAATGTATATATGAATATATATTATGCCTTTTGCTACATCGACGAATGTATATGCGTGTATGAATATCGAATTCTAATACTTTTGTAGAAATGCTTGATTTAGTATGATTTTTGTTAGTAATTATGGCTTCATTTTCATTTAGACAATTATGGCTTTATTTTCATTTAGACGTATAAAAGCGTCTAAAATATGAAGCATTTTCGACACTTTAAAGCGTCTAAATTTCAGAGTTTTTTCGACGCTCTAAAGCGTCTAAATTCCTGAGTGTTTTCGACGCTTTAAAGCGTCTAAAATCCCAAACAATGTATTGTAGAATTAAGGCGCTAAAAACTTTTTCGACGCTTTAAAGCGTCGAAAATGTTAAAAAATAGTTTATTGTCGATACCTATTGTTTTTGATTAAATAATAGTGGTAGTTACTAAGTAAAGATTTGGGTTGCTAGTTTTTATTAAGTAAAGATTAAATGTGAGTCTTGAGCTTGATTATGACCATTGTCGATGATTGTGGTGAGTTGTTTGTGCATAGTTGTGCTTGGTAGTCATACGGATGTATTCAATCGTGATGGTAAGTTATAAGACTTTGACCCAAAACTATACGAGTCCTTAGTTCTTCAAGCTACTACTTGAATCGTTCGTCATCTTATTCTAAAACCTTGGAAAGGTATTAAATCATTACTACCATGAGTGATATGATTGTTATTAAGTGTAATGTCATGTATTACGTGTTCTTAAACGTTCCAATGAATAGTTTGACTATAACGCACAAGCGTATGGTTGTGCCCCTTTCACTTGAACATATCTTCATATAAACTTGACTAGAATCTAATGCTATGGTTGGATTGGAATTGATGGCGTAATTCATGTGTGGACATTGGTCGAATTTATTGCATGAGTGCGTTTAGAATGCGTATTAGCTTGAATCGAAACTTTTTCGGCTAATAGTGCAGTTTGTATGGTGTCAGTGCTTCTTAAATGAGGTGAAGTAGGCTTATTAGTCTTACTTTAAACATGTATAGGTGCTCGGTTCATAAGAGGGGCGTAAGAACCTCCTTCGAAGTGATTTTTGCGGCTTGTTATCTTGCACGCATCTTGAATATGTTTTCTCTGCGTAATAATATTATATGAGCTATGTTGAATATGGTTTGCTATTAAATATTATTAAGTTAGTGCTACAAGTGGGAATCAGTCGTAGAGATGGTAGAGAATGGGTTCTGATATCGCAAGATTAGAATGTTGGATTGTATGAGATTGGAATGGGAATGAGTCCCTTATTTGATGAGATATTAAGTTGGATATTTACTGTGACTCCACTGGATTGGTACCCCACCTGGATTAGTTCCCGGAGGAATGGATCATCTATATATGGTCGTTGTTCGGGGGTATGATCATACTTTGCCATTGGGCACCGGCATGGCCGTCACCGTCCTTGGCTGAGGTGTTACCATGTGGGTCTTGCAAACCCCAATATGGTGGCCTCTAGTCACATAAGAGGATATATGAAATCAATGAAGAGATAGAAAATGGTGAAGGCATTGAGAAGTACATAGAAGTGAGAAATTGGAGTAATTACTTATTCATTGGAGTGTCTTTCCTCCCTTGTTTGTTGAAATTGTTGGTTGGTTATATGTATAACTTGTTGTTAGTTACGGACGTGTACTGTTTATTTCCTTGTAGATGGTTTGTCTTTGATGGCCCTGCTATGACACGTTGTTCTATGACTTTACGTTGAGCAGCAAGAGTATCATAGATAGATCTTGCAGGTTTTGGAGTCTCCTTGCATTGCATATGGGGGGAATTGAGTGAGAACCTTGACGCGTGCCATGTTCTAACTATTTTTGACGCTACATGTGGTTTTTGAATTGAAATTGTATATGTTTTTGGTTTGAGGCGCGTGCCCTCCTTTCGATGTAATTCGTTCCGCTGCAAAAATTTATTTCGTTTTATATTTCGCTCTAGTATCTTAAATGGCCTGTATAGTGGGTTATGTTTTTGGAAAACCCAAGTGTTTACATGGGAACCACGATCCATGCTTAGCATGTCGACAGAGGATTTGGCGATGACCTTTCTGCCGTAATTTTTGCTACAAGGCTATCGATGCCTCTTCTTCATGATGACTTATTGTTTATTTAATTCTTTTGGTGCGTTAAAATTCAAGGCGGATGCTGCTGAAATTTTCGTAGGATTTTGTTTGGAAGTGTTCCTATAATCGCTTAAATCAAACTTTAATTCTTTTATTTTATTTTAAATGTAACACCCGAATTTCCTCTGTTCTCTTTCGGTTTTGGTTTCGTTCAGAGGGTCGGAAATTCAAGGGTGTTACATGTGTGGTAAACCTATCATGGATAGGATAAGAAACCAGGAGTTCAGAGAGAAGTTAGTGGTTTCACCTATCTACAAAGATGCGTGAGAACAGTTTGAGATGGTTTTGGCATGGGCAGAGAACGAAAGACCAATGACGACCAAGTAAGAAGGATCGAACGAATCATAGTGAAGGGCAAGAGAAGTCGTGGAAGACCTAGGAGAACGTAGGACGAGCAGATTAAAAGAGATATGCATGAGCTCCCCTCTAAAAACCTGACCAGGGATAGGGCCAGTTGGCGGCGTTTTATCCACGTCTTAGATTACTAGACATGTCCCTCTTAACCTCCGGTTGTTATTCTTCTTTGCCTCTACTAATCGATCTTTACTACCTCTCTCACCATTATTTTTTTTAGTTATTTGTACGTATTCTATTTATTCTGTATTTTTAGTTAGTTGTTTACCATCATGATTAACCTGGTTATATTTTGCAGGCTTTCGAGTGGTTGCAGGTTTCGCTCGCTTTGAAGACCCTTCTTAAGCCGAAGGACTCTTTGACCGCACTCTCCTATATGGGTGTGAACTGACATCTCTCATCCCTCTCCAGACTCTGACCATAGTTGTTTATGAGCGAAATATACTGTGTATGATGATGAAGAGAAAACAACATCTATTCAATAACAATTTACGAATAATATGTTTAAAATAGTTGCTTTTATTTTTCTTTAAAAAACATATTGGGAAAATTTAATAATAAAAAGTGATCTCAAAGAGGAGACCAAAAGCAATAAGGGACATCTAAAGCGCCTCTTCGGCATAAACAAAACTAGTAGGAACAAAGCCATTGACGAAACAAAAGATAGTGGGCAAGCCACTATGCACAACAAGCCCATACCCAAAGGTATTATTGTATACAAAACCAGGACCAAAGAGGTCATATACATGACGATGAGTCAGCATTCCGACTCACCAAAACACCTAAAGATTTAAAAGCCATGACCCATGAGTGAGCCACAAGCTGGCCCACAAATTAAACAAACTCGAACAAACCCTAGAGAGTCCTAACCCTAGGGAGCAACTAGAACAAAACAAGGTCGTTATTCGTCAAAAGATACTTGCTCTTCTACTTTTGTTTTTCATCTAAACATGCAATCTTAAAACCAACATATAATATTATTAAAGTAAAACCAACATATAATAAAGGTATTGGAGTTGTCGAAAATTAGATTTTTGCTCGCATCACAACATCTCCATTAATGTCCTCGTAAAAGTATTTCTTAAAATCTTCCATATGATCAACGTCCATGCTAAAAGTAACAAGAACAGACCCATCTTTCTCATGACCACGATTCAACACATAACAACCTTCATATTCAAGAGCAGCTGCCATGTAAACATCTCTTCCCCATCCGTAGTCAACATCGCGAGTTGGTAAGGACAACCAACTTGTAATATCTAGGTTTGGATTACCTTGGAAAAAATCTTGGTGTATTGACATTGACTTTTTTGCTTTACTGAATTCCATTACCGACCACACATATTCCTTCGTCATTGCATTTGTTTGCTTCCTTATTTTTCCACACACTTTACTCAGTGGGATCGAAATAAGCTCTTCTACAACACTTGATGTTACACCAGCCATAATAGCGACTCCGAAGTAACTGTTTATATGTTTGACCAAATACATACTTTAATTATATGAGAAAATTAACTAAAAGTAACAAGTACCAAGTAAGATCATGCTTTTCTTAGAACATAAAAGTTTAAAGCGCTCAAAACCAAATGGTCAAAATGTTTATGTACTTTTTTTCGGTTTATACCGATTTAATTTAGTTGGTTTTTACATGATACTATATATTTTACAATAACATTAATTATATGAGATTAAGATCAGTTCAGACCAAATCAAATTAGAATAGACCAGACAATATTAGATTAGACTAAATTAGGCCAAATTAGAATACATCAGATTAGATCAAATCAAATAAGATTAAAAAAATTAAGATAATATAAGATATAATCACATCAAATTAAAATTTAATAATTGAATATCAGAGCAGATGAGAAGAAAAACATGTTTTTTAAGAATCGAAATAATATATTATTTGATTTAATAGAGAGGTAGTGGGTAGTTTATAGTGCGTACCTGCTAATACCGGCTAATATAAATAAATTGACGGCCTTTATGATTCACTTGCTAAGTATACATTTATAGAAAGTAATATACCTGAGTCTAAACTCCCGGTTAAATGTAAAACTGTACTCGAGGACAGGTTGGATTGATAAACCATATCAGCAACATTGGGTGTGAACAAACACGATCTGACATATCCGTTCCGGATTACCGGTATTCGGTTACGGATATTTTCACGTTTTTTGCTAGGGATGACAATGGGTCGGATTCGGCTCGGATTATACAAACTCCGACTTTGCTCCGGATAATAGTCGGACTTTTGTTTTCAATCCACCTCCACTCGGAGTCGGATTATGCATACTCCAAGTTTTTATAAATTAAATAATTATGGTTCCTATTATGCTAACCTTGGGATGTATCTTAATATGATTTTTCTCCCGTAGATTTTTTTTTTTTAATTGCTCTTACTCAAACCGATGTGTAATCTTTATGCACTAAATTCAATGCACTTATTCGATCTTTAATATATCGAGTTATGTATAACTAAAAATTATAAAAAAAATTGATATTAATAATCTTTACATCAAAACGAATCAAATAAGATCTCACGTGACTATATTTTAACTTATAGAATAATAGTAAAATGCAATCTAAAAGTGATAGATGAATAGTGTTCCAAAAGTAAATGAGACATTTTAGATGAATATGAGGTAGTAATATTATTCTTTAATTTTCTTAATTTGTCCTTTAAATTAAGTTAAATATTTTTTAAGAGTTAGTATTTGAATTTTATATAAAAGAATATTCTAGATAAAAATAGACATAAAAATGCATGGTTGACCGAAAAAGACAAATACATAAATAAATAAAAATTCTAATAAAATTGGGTATCCGGATTCGACCCCCTTTAAACAATTTAATCCGGGTTGGAACCAGATCACATATTTAGGTATTCGAAAAACCGGATATCCAGAAATCCTAATTCGAGTCTACCTGGTATTCGATTTTGAACATCCGTAGCATGGTTATCAGAATCTCGCTCCTAGTCAACGATTCTACAATCCTACGATCCAATATTAGGCGACCGATTTAGATCGTAGGTACGATCTTAATGTTTGTAGAACCGTACAATCCTACATGGTTGCGGGATTTATGTGGTAGGATAGTAACACGATTCTACGATTCTATAATCTTACGATTCTATATGTATATATGTTAACAATTATATAAATATGATTAAAGTTCAAGTTTTTCTTGATTCGCATTTTAAAAATAATTATTAAAAGTCTTCTTATACAAAACTTAAATTAAAGTCAAATAAGTATAAAATTAAACCTTAGAACTAAAAAAAGAACAAATACAATTGAAAATAAGTTACCTAAAGCATATTTATGCATATTTGTAGGATCACACGATCCTACGATCTGATTTTACCGATTTCGATCCTACCCCCTTAATAATCCTATGTAGAATCCCGATACTAACAATCTTATGTCCATAACCTTACCCGCTAATTCTTTTTTACCGTGATGGAGCCTCTTTTTATGAGATACGTTTTCCGATTGGCATTAATTATACACTATTGAATTTACTAATTTAAAACTACCTCCTGTTCAGCGTAAATGTCTCAATTTTTTTGACACTATTCACTCATCACTTTTAATTTGTATTTTGCGCTTAAACTATAAGTTAAAACATAGTCATGTGGGATCTTGTTTGATTCGTCTAAATACAGGGATTATTAATATCAAATTTTTATAATTTTTAATTAAGAATAATTTGAGATATTAAGGGTTATAAACTGTTGTCTCGACAAGTGTGAACTAAATGGGACATTTAGGTTGAATAAGAGGGACTAATAAATTTTTCTAATTTTTCATTATTAAAAATTATGAAAGGTTGTTAAGATTTAAATTTAAATTAAGATCAATCAAAAAAATTCACTAAACTAAATTCTAACATGTTAAATAAAATATAAATTAACAAATATCAATAAAAAATGTCAAAAATTAAATAGAATAATTTCTCTGAATTAAAGGGAATATGATTTATTGCTTAGCTCTACATCGATTTCCTTGCGACGAGCCTATGGGTAGTATTTCTTACTTTCTCCATTCCATTATACTTGCTATATTTCACTTTTTACGCAATCCAATGCATCATTTTGTTTATTTATATGTGAAATTATACAAATCTAAAAATTATAAAAAGTTAATATTATGAAAGTATTCAATTAGACGATTCAAACATGATCCCACTTGACTATATTTTTACTTACATATTAGCAAGGCCGTTCCTGAGGGTAGTTTTGAGGTGCAATCGCCTAGGGCCCAGCTCATGAATGGGCCCAAATTAAGTTAATCCTTATTATTAAAAATTATATTTGCATAAATAGCTTCTAACGTGGATCGAACGTACAATATTGAGTTCCTTATTAATTAAGCGCATGATCATCAAACTACATTTAAAAAACGAACTGAAACTTTACCTCTATAAGGACCCTTTTTCTACTTTTTGCCTAGGGCCCGAACATTATTAAGAACGGCACTTCGCAATATATAAAATAAGCTCGAACGATAAATAGTGCACAAATCAAAATATAACAAGAATTTCAGAACGGAAAACTATATCGATAAAATATACAGAGGTAGTGGGTAGTGTATAGTGGGTACCTGCTAATACCTGCAAATATAAATTAATTGACATTATCAAACTTCACTCTTCAAACCCTTGTTTCACTGATGATTCACTTGCTAAGTAATTTATAATAAGTAAAATACACGAGGCTAAATTTCCGGTTAGAAATATAAGATTTAGTGGATCGGCTAAAATATAAAACTCGAGGAGAGGTTGGTTTGACAAACCATATCAGCAACATTGCTTTACGCGTTAAAGTGAGTACTCGCTCCGTTACATTAAATTTTTATTATTTTTGATTTTAGTTTGTCTCATTAAAGTTATATTATTTTTATATTTGGACAATTGCTCACCATATTGTTTAATGTCAGTCATATATCTTAATTCTCTTTTAATTTCATTCATTTCATCTACATAATTTATTCTCAATTTTAATTTATTACTACTTTCATAAAATAAGTTCATTCCTTTTTAATACGATTCAAAAAGACAGAGTAGTAGTAATATTTTATCTCCATGACATTATCCAATTCATGTTAACTATTCACTTTAGGAAAATTTAGCTTGAATAATCCAATCTATTCGTGATTTTCCTACAATAATCTCATCTATTGTTTAACCATGAATAATCCCAACTTTATGAGATATTTGCCTAGAGTAAACTTGGGTAACCTGATGACCTGCTATAGTAGGTAATTCCCAAAAAAAAGTAAACTGAAAATGAATTTAAAATTAGGGAAAAATTGAGAAATTTTACATAAAAAATTCTAAATAATAAAAAAAATCATAAATTTTTTTGAACATTTTTAAAAATTTTTTCGACATTTATATTTTTAATTTATCTTTTTTTCAACAAAAACAAAACTTGCTATAGCAAGTCATCCGGTCACCGGGTTTACTCTAAGAAAATACCCCATTAAGTTGGGATTATTGTAGGAAAATCACTAACAGGTTGGATTATTCTAGGTAAATTATCATTCACTTTATTGAATTTACTAATATAATAACAAATATTTTAAAATTTTCATTTTTGAAAATTATAAAAAGTTGTTAAGAATAAAAATTTAAAATAAGATAAATAAAAAAGATTTCATTAGCTCAAATTTTAACATGTATTTAAAAATAAAATATAAATTAATAAATATCGATGAATAACGTCAAAAATCAAATGGAATAATTTCTGTGAATTAATGGGAGTATGATTTATTGCATAGCTATACACCGATTTCCTTGCGACTAGCCAATGGTTTGCCAGTATTTTGAACAGCCATATGGTGGTAACTCATGTGAGAGCCTCAAGTAGTACATATTTAAGGGCCCGGGTACGTACGTATTTTGTATGAAGAATATTAAAAGAATATAGGATACAAAAGTTAAAGAAAAAAAAATTAATGTGTTAAATTAATGATAAGTGAATTATTATATCATCATATCATCATCATATATCATATACATATTATAGTTTAGGAAAATTTGTGCCATGTGGTATTCATATACAACACAATTTGCTTTCCTAAATAATACTCCCTCCTATTCACCTTAGGTGTCCTATTTACTTTTAATTTAATTGATGTATTAGAATTAGTTGATGTTTTTTTTTGTTTATGCTAGATTCAATTGATCAAAATAACATATATATTAATATAACAACAATGTCCAAATTAATATTTATTTATAAAATCGTTTTCTATTCACGTGCATAGCACATGTAATTAAATACCTAGTAATTGTTTATTAAAGGAGTAAAGTGGCCTAACTAAGTGGGAATGCTCTTATATATGCTAGTCATCAGAATTCAGAAAGGCATTGATATTGAAAGTAATGATAGATAGAAGTTGGTACAAGTACCTTTGAGGCAAGCCCATGCGATGACGCATATCAATGGGGTAGCACATGGAGGTCCTTTGGCTAGATATATTTCCTCGAGCCTTCACTACACATCTCCAAATGTGACCCGCTATGGCTTCGAATCGACTATAATGGCGGCCTTGATGACTACCACTCCTACTTCCGTTGGCTAAATTCAATAGTGTAACAACTTGGTCTTTCGTCAGCTCTAAAGTGGCCATACGGATCTTAGGTTTCGGCAGATGTTCTTCCGGATCCCATATTTGTCCGACAACCAAACTAGGTTTGCGAATTAAGGGATCAATTGGAGTGTAGCTAGCGGTAGCAAGACCGTGGGGAGGGGGTTGAAGAAGTGCTTGTCGATCTAAACTAGGTGGAGAAATTATGGGCTCACCTGGGACAAGATACACATACAACAATAGAAATAATAAACAAACGAGAAACTCTTAGTAAATAACGCTTATTTGTAAAGTTATAAAATTTACCTTTTGTGGTAGGATCTGATAGGGTGAGTCTTTTATATTTTAAATTATTTTTTTTTTACTTTATTTTATTATTTTTCATTTTGCTTTTTTGTGGTCTTTTGCAAATCACGGTGATAGAAAAACAATCACATAACCAATCAAATATCAATAATCAAACTTGTACTTTCTCCGTTTTTTGACTTATACAATTTGCTTTTTCACATCCCCTAGCTAGTATATGAATTCAATCATTAATAACTTTAATTATGTATATTAAAAAAATTAATGAAAACTAGAAGTTTAATTAATAAAGTTATAATCGAGAGCATTCAAATAAGATTACTATGTTTTAACCATGCAAAAATTAAATCAATTTACTTGATAAATAGTACCATAGTCAACTATGGTACAAGTAAAAAAGAACGGAGTTAGCATATGCATAAGGATGATATATATATGGTTTTACGACTCACCTCGAGCTAAGCGAGCCAACTCTCGTACAAAGTGCATAAAACCTGTTCCATCAACTACAACTTGAGATGTTGCATACCCAATACTAATGCTTCCACATTGTAGCCAAGTAAGTTGGACCAAGGTTATTGGTGACTTTATGTTATGACCATCCATTTGAGGGTAGTTTGGGTAGAGACCCTCGGCAAATAGGTCCAAACTTGAGAAATCTCCAAAATCCTCAAGTCTACTTGTGGATTCAGCTTCGATAAGCATTACCCCTGTGGCATTACAGTTGATCTCATACCGATCTTTGCCAATGGATTGCAACTCCCCGGCAATGGGGTAGAACCACACCAAGGCCTGGCTCAAGGCGTTTTTGAAGGTTTCTAATATGATATGTCTTGGTTTAGAAGGTGTTTTGTATAATTGTACAAAACCCTCACGGGCTACGATCCCATATTGATCAAGCTCTGTTAGGGGCATGATGCCTTCCCATGTTGGGCTAGCTGGCTTCACTATCTGCCTATTGATTATTGTCAACCCCATTATTACAAATTCCTTACTTGCTTGATTTTAGTGAGTGATTTGATGATTGGATGATTTTGAGGATTGAAGCGTGGCTATTTATAGTGAGTGCACTACCTAGTTATTTATTACACCAACTATAACAGTTCAAATGTACCCGATTGACCCGAGAACCCCAATAAACATCGAAAGTTATCCGTCTCAAAGTTATTTTAATTTCTAGATTTGTCTAACCAACATTACCTGAACAAAAGTTGTAGTATTCAAACCAGTTGATTATGAAAATTAAAAAACTTAATTTGAATTGCAACCGATTTTTATAACCGACATACAACGACTATCCAAGATTATTTGAACCTAAAAATGACTGAATCAATTCATATCCAACCCAACTTATGCACAAAACCCAACTCGATCCGTCTAAATAGACTTAAGGAGAATCGATTTTTGAACAAACTTTTATAAACCAAAGATGATCTTTACTTGAACTATTCAAAGCCCAAATCGATTTTTTAACCGAACAAGTTGAAATTACAAATAGTTTATGATTAATTTTAGTTTATTAAATACTTTTAGTTATTGAATAATTTAAGCTAATAGAAAACTAATGTAATTTATAAAATCATAAATGTTTTAAAGCTAAATGTATGATAATATAGAAGGATACTCAATTTTCATTTTGTTTTCCAAGCAATGTGCATGGGACAATTTTGTTATTTTGCTCCTCCCCTTTTCCAATTAAAGGGAAAATTATACTTGCATTTTTCTCCAAGTGATGTAAGAAATATTCGTTTTTTAATCATATTTAATTAAAATTTAGTGTCTAATGGAATAATTGATAATCTAATTGTTTCAATTTAATCTAATTGTTTCAATTAGTTAGTTTAAAGTTTTAATGTCATTAAATAGATATATATATATATAATATATATATATATATATATATATATATATATATATATATATATATATATATATATATATATATATATATATATTATATATATATATATATTATATATATATATGTATATATATATATATATATATATATATATATATATATATATATGTATAAATATATATATATATATATATATATATATATATATATATATATATATATATATATATATATATATATATATATATATATATGTATATAATATATGTATGTTTGGTCCTTAATCATTTATGATAGTTAATGATATATATATACAGATGTTTTGATGCTTGGTTCTTAAATCCGGAGTATAAAAAGTTTGTTTGTAACAAATGGAAAAATCTCCCTGCTCTTCCTTTGCATAACAAACTAAAGGCCCTTAAGGGTCCATTGCGTATATGGGGGAAGGAGAATTTTACAGAGTTGGATTTAAAAATCAAAAACCTTGAATCGGTTATTCATGAATTGGATGTGATTAGCGAAAGTAGGACTTTGAGTACATTGGAAAAAGGTAGATTCAGAGCGGCCCAGAGTCATCTTCAAACTTGGCTAATCAGAAGGGAAAGAATTTGGAGACAAAGAGCTAGATCTTATGGGTACTCGTTAAAGGACCATAACACAAAATTCTTCCATGCTTTGACAGCCGTGAGAAGGAAGAGAAATGAAATTATCCAGCTTAAAATCAATGGGAGATTAATTCATGGTGTCCCTGAGCTTAAAACTCAGTTGCGAAACTACTTTGTATAGAGATTCTCTCAAGAGTCGTCTCTTGTCTTTGATTTTGATATGGAAAACCATACTAAGATATCTGATAAGCAATCAAGGATGCTTGAGGCTAATCCATCGAAATATGAAGTAAAGAATGTTGTGTGGGCTTGTGGGATCGACAAGGCTCCTAGGTTTGATGGGTTTAATTTTAAATTCATTAGAGAGATGTGGGATGAATTTGGCGACGAGATTTTTGAATTTGTCCTAAAATTTTGTACTGCAGGAGTCTCAATTAGGAGTATCAGTGTTACTTGGGTGGCGTTAATTCCTAAAATTCTTGCACCCTAATCAGTTGAAGACTTCAGACCCATTAGCATGGTGGGTGCCCTTTATAAGATCATCTCGAAACTTCTTTCCTTTCGTCTCAAAGTGGTGATTGCTCCGTTTATCGATGAATCTCAAAGTGCTTTTGTGCAGGATAGGCAAATCCTTGATGGTGTACTTGTGGCTAATGAATCATTGAGATGGCTTAAGAAGAGAAAAATCCCTGGGGCCCTTATAAAACTTGATTTTCAAAAGGCCTATGACTCCATTAGTTGGTCTTTCTTAAAAATGGTGATGGTTAAAATGGGGTTTGGTAGAAAATGGATTAACTGGATTATGAATTGTGTGGGCTCAACTTCTATGTCAATCCTCCTCAACGGTTCACCTCTAAAACCGTTCAAGTTAGAAAAGGGACTAAGACAAGGCAATCCATTATCTCCATATCTCTTTATTCTAGTTAGTGAAGCTCTAGTTTATCTCCTTAAAAAAGCTGATACCTTGTACTTGATTCAACCTATGCATATTGGGAGACAACATGTAAGCCTTAAACATCTTCAGTTTGCGGATGATACTCTCATTTTTGTTCCTCGGGACTTTGGGTGTATTAGAAATTATTTTAGAATTCTTGATATGTTTGCCTTGATGTCTGGTCTTCATCTGAATTATAGTAAATCTTGCTTCATATCTTGGAATTCTGGCGATCATTTATGGGCTTGAGACTTTGCTCAATCTCTTGGATGTCGTAATCAAAAAATCCCCTTTACATACCTTGGCTTCCCTCTTGGTGATAACATGTCCAAATGGTCTGCTTGGAAGCCTATTAATGAAAAAATTAGGAACAAACTGGCATCATGGAAACTCAAATCTCTCTCTAGAGCGGGTAGACTTACTCTCATTAAAAATGTCCTTAATAGTCTTCCCATTTACTACATGACTATGTTCAAATGCCAAAGACCATTGCTCTTGAGATTGTGAAGCTTCAGAGGGGATTCTTTGGGGTGATTTTAGGGAGGGTAAGATGTGTATTCCTTCAAGAAATTGGGCGTCCATTGAACTCCCTAAAGATTTGGGAGGCCTTGGGGTAGGAAACATTATGTATAAAAATTTGATCCTTCTCTTTAAATGGTGGTGGCGCTATTCACAAGTTGAAAACTCCCTTTGGAAAAGAATCTTGATGTCTGTGCATAATATTAAAGGTTTGAAAGCTTTGTCAGAGAACTTCTCTTCTGCGAAGGATGGTCTGTGTGCACAACTAACCTGTAATGATGTAGATACTGTCAAAGTCAGATCGATTGTTGAAGAGGGTTTGAGGTTGATTGTGGGAAATGGTGTATCAATTCTCTTTTGGCATGATAATTAGTGTGATGTTGGTCCCTTGAAGGTAGTGTTTCCTAGACTTTTTTCTCTTTCCTCACAGAAAGATTCTTTCATAAGTCAAATGGGATACTGGCATGATAGTTCTTGGATATAGTATTTGAGTTGGCGTAGAAATCTCTTTGATTGGGAAATTGAAAATTTTGTGAGGTTACAAACTATTATTGAGCCCATCCCCCCTCGGTTGGATGCATGAGATGGCGTTAGCTGGAGGGGCTCCACGTCCTTGGAGTATCCTATTAGTAGCATTGCTGAGAAGTTGTATGTCAATTGGGAACCTATTGTTCCTCCCCAAGCAATCAGATTTTTGTGGCATTCACGTGCTCCTCCCAGAGTTCGTCTGATTTGTTGGTTTGCTTTGTTAGGGAAACTCAAAACAGGTGATATGCTTGTCGATAAAGGGGTTATTAACATTCATCAAGCTCTTTGTCCTTTTTGTAGGTTGGTGATTGAATCTAATTCCCATGTCCTTTTCACCTGCCACTTCTCTTGGAGCATCTGGATGAGAGTATTAGATTGGTGGGACATTAAAGGAGTATTACATTGTGATTGTATGAATTTCGTCTTACAATGGAACAAGCTCTTTTCTTGTCGAAAAGGAAAACGTTTATGGAGTTTATGTCTCTGTTGCATCATATGATCTTTTTGGTTGGAAAGGAATAGAGTAAAGTTTGAGGAAACGACTCCTGAACTGGATTCTTTTTTCAATTCTTTAAAAATCAGAATTGGTGTTTCGGCAAAGGAATTATTGGGACACTCCTCTTTTTCCCCGTACGACGTGATTCATAATTTCGAATCTTAAGGGTGTTTTTGTTGAAGTACTCTAGGAATTGTTATGTTTGTAATTTGTTCATTACTTGCAGGTTTGTTTTTACTTGGATGTATCTGGTGGTTTTTGCAATTCTAGGTGGTGTGTAAGGTGTAGTCTGCCTGTTTTAGGCTTGGTGTGTAATGTGTTGTTTCTGTTTTTGGTTTGCATAATCCACTCCTATGCTGTTTCAAGTGGTCTGTCTCTTGGTCCCTCGTCCAATGGCTTTTTCCCCTCCCGGGGTTTTTGTATGCCGGCGGGCTTGGGTTTCCAAGTTTCAGTGGTTTCTTTCTTTCTTTTATATATATTCCCAATTTTCAAAAAAAAAAAAAAAATTAATGTGTGT
>CM033464.1:1858249-1924485 GCA_019425755.1 Amaranthus cruentus
CCCCCCCCCCCCCCCCCCCCCCCCGCCCCCCCTCCTTCTTTGATTTCTTGGAGAAATAAAAATACGCCAAGTGTCAGTTTATTTTCGTTACATCAGTAGTCCGAGGCATGTAAAAGTCGAGTTAGGCCCCAAAATATAAAAGTTAGGGCTAATTTCTTCAAAGTTATGTGGTCAAGCCATGCCATCATAAGGTCTGAACTATTGAAAAAGTCAATCCGCTCTTTTGAGAACCAATTAAAAAATCTTGGACTTTGCCAAAGTCGGACCGCTCTTGGGAGAACCAATACATAAACCTTGGAAAAATATTAGTGTGGGGTTTGCCGTATTATCCTTTGACCAGGCCATTGAAAAGTCGGACCCTATGTTGGTGACTTGATCAATATTAAAAGAAAATATTCTAAGTGTAGCCATCAAATTGCGACATGGAGGATTCGCATGAGATGGACTCATTCTGTTCAATCGAGTAGCATAATTCCCTTGTCTAATGCCATAGAGTCCATTTCGTACTATTTTGTGTCATCATTTTGTCCAAGGTATCGAAAAGTCGAACCCTCAATAGGGCTCCATTTATTTCAAATAGTCCAAGTGTTATTGGAGGTAGTTGAGTATTATGTTTGATTCATCATAGAATTGATTGTGTGCTTAGTTATCAAAATGTCAGATCCCCTTGTGGGCCAACATAAATAAAGTATCAAGTATGGGAGCTGTCTATGTTATCTAAAAGTCAAACCTCCAGGGGGCAATATTAATTTCAAAAATTTATCTAAGTGTAGAAGGTAGTCGAGTTTTGTTAGGCTCGAATCATTGAAGATTCAGTTGAATGATCCTTATGCCGTGTAATAAAAAAAGTTGTACCCCAATTGGGGCTCCTTTAACAAAACAAAAAATTTCAAACGTTCTGTTACGACTTGTCATTCGTGTCATCAAAACCCTGCATATGATCTTCGTGAAATATGAGTCGGCAAGTTTCCGTATCATCGATGATTCAGACCGTAGTTCTAGGGCCTTCATCATGCTTACCTTCTTATAATCCATAATATACGAGGCAAAAATCTATCGTGATATCAAAGAAAATACAGGTCATATGACACGACCCAGATCCGATACATTATAAAATCTAGGATGCCATCTTTTTTCCTTAAAAATTGCTATATTCAGATTTTTTCGGCTTTCAAACTATGTGCAGTACCGGTCCTAGGAGAGTATTATTTTCGCATAAACAAAGATGCTTCAATTCATAGGGAGTTTTCTTTTACATCATCTTTCATGCGTTGGGCTAAATGATATAGTAACTTTTATTTATTTAATTTAATTTTTCAGTCTTATTGAGCTTGACTTCTGTTGACCTTGATCAACTGTCAAGGGGCTTAATTGACCTTTTCAGCCTATACTTGCTTACCAAGCAACAAAAATTGTAATCCTAACCACTAGTAAATAACCTCCTCACCACAATCTTCCATACCATCCATGATCTCAAACACAGAATTACCGCTTGATCCTTTTCTCAACCACTCAAAGTACTTTTATGTCAATTTATTTAGTCTTGTATTCATTCGGTCATCATATTTCGATTGATTTATATCTCCTAATCTAATTTGAGGATCAGAGGGGTTTTTCGAAAGATCACCCTCAGGAAACGCTAACGTGTTTTGGTGCAGTATTCCTAGTTACTTCAATTGTAGGATCTTACGATATCTATACATCGTAGACAATTGACTTCTATAACGTTTCATCTACATGTATTATACGGGTCCTTTGCACTACCGAGTTGCATTACTAAAACAAAGTGATTATGAGCAATTATGCTAATAATTCTATGGGCTACCAGAATTAAAACCCAAACATTTATTATTGGGCTATTTAACTCAAATACGAAAATTTGAAATAGATAAGATTCTTAATAAGAAAAAGCATGTAATAAGATCCAAATCAAACTTATTCCAAATATAAGCGCCTGATACCCCAAAGCACAGGTTCGGGTATGTTCACACTTAGTAATTGCGAACATGTCAAACAGGGTTAACATGCTGATTTTAAGACAAGAGTTGTTCGCACTTAGTAAGTGCGAACTGCCCGAACCTAAGGTTTGCGGATTACACGCTTACTTTTGGAATAAGTTTGATTTGGATCTTATTGCATGATTTTTTTGATTAAGAATCTTATTTATTTCAAATTTTCCCCAAATACTACCTCTGTTTCTTTTTAAACGTCCCATTTAATTTTTAATTACTATTCATCAACCACTCTTAATTTGTAATTTATTCTTAATCCATAAATCAAAACATAGTCAAATTGGATCTTGTTTGATTCATTACAACAAAAGGAATTTTAATATCTATTTTATATATTTTTTAACTACGCGCAATTAGATATATTAAAGATTGAATTAGTACATTGATAAATAGGCAAAAAACAAATAGGACATTTGAAAAAAACGAAGGAAGTATAAAGTATTTCCTCGTTCCCTAATACTTGCTACATTTCTTTTTGTAAGTAATTTAATGTTTATTTTAATATTAAATATTTTTATTTTACGAAAACGAAAATTTATAAAAATTACAATTAAAAAACTACATTATAAGACGAATAAAATAAGATCCCATATGAATATATTATTTCTTATGCATGAGTCGGAATAACCGAAATTAAATCAAAGATGAATAGTGCTACTATAGAAATGTAACAAGTATTATGGAACTGATGAAGTATATAACACGATTAAACCATGTCCTAAAAAATTGTGCATCTTCGCACAATATGAACCAACAAAAAAAAGCGCCCACATTATTACTAAAAAATTGTGCATCTTCACATTCTGGTCGAGAAAGACCTTTCAAGAGTAGAAACCTGCAACATACAAATAGGTTAAATAGAGTACCTACAAATAACCAAAAAAAGGGTAAAATTAGAGAAGAAAGTAAACAGTGATAAATAAAAGCAATGAACAAAACAAACAAAGGTCGAAAGAGACAGATTTAGTAGTTTAGGACGTGGATAAAACTCCGTCAACTGCCCCTATCTTAACACAATATGGCCCAACATAAAAAAGCTCCCACATTAATTACTACTTCCTCCGTTCCATAATACTCGCTACATTTTTCATTTTGGGAAATTTCATATTACTCGCTACATTTCCTTTTTTAGTAAATAATTAATCATTTAAAGTTATACCTACTCCTATTTTTATCCTACACTATATCTAATTACTCCTATTTTTCTTTTTCATTTTTCAATAAATAATATTAAAAAATTCCAAAAACGCAACTTTCCACCTACTGCTCATCATTGCATAGTAACTTTTAATCTTTGTGTCCATGCAATGGTAGCAAGTAAATCAGAACAGAGGAAGTATATAATTGAAGCCATCTTTTTGGAAACAAGCCCACGTTGCCGTGCAAAGGATTGAAAACCACACAGAACGTGATTCGGCTAAAATAGAACGTGATGACTTAACCCAAACAAGTTTTGGATAAAACTGCTGTAAAAATGAACCAATTTATAACATAAAAGTATGATCGACTCATATTCAATCATCTTATTAGTTATTCAAATAAAGTGATAAATATTTTATTTAAATAAATTTTATAAATACATGGTTTCAAAAATTTAGAGTCAATAATAATGGTCTATTTTACTTAACTACTTTTAATCGAATTGTGGATAGAACTAAGAACAAAGAGTTTAGAGAGAAGTTAGGCATTGCTCCATTATTTGAGAAAATGCACAAGAATAGGTTAAAAATTGTTTGGACATGTGCAAAGAAAGACTCTCGACTCTTTTGGTTTGGTTACATGAGACCTTCTTTTGTAAAGATGACTCTCAAAAGCTCAATCTGATTCTAAATATATTGGGCTACAATTCTAAATAAAGATTTGGGCTAGACTTTTGAGAGTTGTCTTTACAAATGACGGTCTGTCAAAAGAGCATCTATATTCATAATTTTGTTTAGAATGATTTTTGTTTTCTGTTGATGTGATTGAAAGACAGAAAAAAGAGAAATTATAAGTAGCGTATCGATGATGGCTCAAAGGTTTGTTAAAAGTTGATCCATATTCAAAAATAAATCATCATCCGGCAAAGCAAAATAATAGAGTTATTCACCCACCCCGCTCAAAAATGCGGCGAGTTTGTAAAAAGATTTTTTAAAAAATTAATATTTGGTTGGGTATTTCTTGCCCGATATGTTAAATTGGTGCGCACAAAAATAATTTTCGAGAAAAAATATGTATGTCCCCTACTTTTATAAATATACGATTTTTCTAAAATTTACTTTATGAGAAAAACCTTGTTTTTCTTTTTGTTTCAAATTATAAGTAGGCACCTTTGTTTTACATGCTTAGTTATTATTCTTTCTAGGTGCGTCAAATCTTTAATCTTACCAGTTGGCTTTTCTCGTTATAGTACACAAGACACAATTATGCTAACGCCTTAATCCAAACATATGAAAAGTTGTAAGTTATGAACTAACAATAACAACATAAAAATATAGAGTAGTTATAATTTACTTAATTATACAATTAAAAACTTGTTTGTCTACGGTATCTGCCCACTAAAAAAGAGGGCGATCAACTAGAAAATATAGTAAGTCTCTAAAAGAAGGTAGACTTTTGAAATTTTAGATTCGTGGGTAGATTTTTAGTGGCAAGTCCAGTCCGCTATCCGCATAAATCAACCCATAAACCCCTAATCAAGTAATAATATAAAACTATTAGTCAGTAGGATAAATCCATTAGTAAGATTATAGCAAGAACAAGAAGCAAGAGTAAGAAATCTTTGCTTTAGTCACCATCTTTTTTTAATAAGAGTAAGCTGAATATTACTTGGGACCTAATTTTTGTTTTATAGACAAACTAATTAGATCACGAAAAATATAAATATTAAAATATGCGATAAATAAAACAATAAACATAACATAGATTTGCATACCCTTAAACATATGGTTAATTCCATATAATAATAATTCATTCTCCCACCTTAGTCTTCATTATTGCTTACATTATTGTTGAGAATACACAATTTAAAACGTAATCATATAAATCTAATTAAATTATAAAAAAATCAAAAGACTTGTTGATACGTAAACTTTATCGTAATTGGAAAGTTAATGGACCAATGGCAATAAACAATTACGTTATGGAGAGGTGAAGACAAATTAGAGAATGGGTTTTGATCCCACTTAAATTTTATACTATTAGCCTTTTGCTTATTTGATGTTAAATCTAATGTAAAAAAATATTTTCTATGTTTTCCAGAAAATTTAGTAATAAAATAGTAATTTTATTTACAGACCAAATTCCGACTAAAACGTAGTAGGAAATCGGTCGGTAAAGTCAAACCACAATTTTGTCAAAAACTGACCCAAAAATTGGCGGATATGGATTCCGACCACTTTCCAACCAAAAAATAGTCGGTAAAGTCAAACTTTAATTTTGACTGACCGGATCCAAAAAAAGGCGGCTAGTTATACCAACTAATATTTTTTACTAATTTGTAGTCGAAATTTAATCGAAAAAAATAATATTATTAAAATAATATATTTGGTCAAATGTGGTCAAAGATATTAACCACATTTGACCAGATTTGTTATTTTATCTGTAACCTAGATTACCGATCAAACAGACAAAAACGCATTAAAGATGATATGAAATAGGGACGAAAAAAAATTTATGTTACAAATATACAAAAAATCAGAGTAACATATTATACAACCCCAAATTATTTCAAATTAAACATTTAAACATAAAAATCAAAATACAAGGGCTCAGCTGGTCGATGGAGACGGAGGATGATATGTCGGTAGGCCGAGTTATCGTGGAACAAGGTGCACACAAAGTTTAGCAAATTGTTGACCTCTTCCCTCAACTGTCGTTGATCCTCTAAGAGTGAATCATGATCCGCCTTTGTAATGTTCTTGTCGAGGCGGGCCTCAACTCGGTCAATGGACCCCTGAAGATGATCCAGCCTCTCGTTCACCATTTGGGCTGGGGGAGGAATGGCCTAGTGTTAGGATTGCGGCGTCACAACATAATATTGTTGTGCCGCGTCACCAACATCAAAAACTTTCTTGGAGGGCTTCTTCTTCCTCGGCGCGTGTGATTCGATGTTTCTAACGACCTAAAAATAGGCGTCGTTAATCTTCTTATCAGGCGCATCAACAGGAAGATCGGAAATGAGGCGCTTGTATTCGTCCTAAACAATGAAACAATAAATTCTGAGAAAATTTCGGCAGTGTTTCCTCTGTAAACTAACAAAACCAAAACTTAAATAAACCCTGAAATAGAAACCAATATAGATATAATGTGTATCTACTTCGAAAACAGCTACAAAACCAGCATTTCCTCAAAATCTAATATTAGATATCCTAATGAATATTCTAAAACAGTTAACATACCAAAAAGCTAGCCTACAAAAAGCTAAGTTATGTTTCAATGTTAACTGAAAATGCTAACCAAAAAATAATATATATAAGAGGTTAAACTTACACTAATAGCCTTTGACTTCTCGTTGACCCACTACAACCCGTCCTTTGTACGCACCTTATGAGTGTGTAGAAACAACTCATAAGAGAGGGGCGTCCGTTGTTTCTCTTGCTTCTGCAATGAATTTCAACAATGGTTATTGATTCTATGTTTATACCAAAATGCACGCAGACACCGAACTGCCGGTATGGGTGACTTCAATCGCACCCTTTTCATCCCCCCGGCGGCGGTTCCTCCTCCCTTTGGACCGATGGGATTGGAAATCTTCGGACCTCCAGAAACTTACCCATCGGTCCCAAATCTCTCTTGACACTCAGCTGGGCTTGTACTCATTATTTTGCTCATTGGCTTTCTTATGAGCAAAAATAATTTCCTTGTACCTGAGCTTGGCCCTCTTCTCCCACTACGCATACACTAACGGAGTGATATAAGGATCCGAAGACCATTGCTTCTAAAAAGACAAGGTCAATCAGTATTTAAATAACAAAGCAACTCAATCTAGGGAATGACCTGCTCCGTCTCCTCAAAAAATACGTTAAAGTTAACAATTACTAATTTTAATTATCCTAAACTCCAACCTCAAAAAATGATCCTCTAAACCCGGAGTAGGTAGAGAATACGTTAAAGTAAGAGGTTGAGGTTGAGGTCGATTAGTTGAGGCTTGAGGGTCAGAACGTGCACGATGTTGAGGGTTAGGTTGAGGTTGAGTTTGAATGGGGTATGTAGTTTCCTGATGGTCGTTGTACGACTCATACGATTGACAGTTTCGTGGGTTAATCCGTTGTCCCTGACTGTTTCTCATTCTAGGCATTCTTCATAAAAAACAATTATTTAAGTTAACAATTACTAATTTTAATTTTATTAAATAAATCAGCCCCTAAAAAAACCATAAACCGCCCCAAAAACAACCCTAAACAACCCCTAAAACAACCATAAAACTGCCTCCAACCGCCCATAACACGCCCCCACTAAACAACCTGTAACACCACTGAATTTCTGACCTCTTGTACGAAACCAAAACCGTAAAGGACGGGGGGAAATTCAGGTGTTACATAAAAGAAAAAAAGAAAAAAAAAATTTATAAACGTTAAAGATTAACTTTAAAGTTGTGAGTGGAAATTTCGGCAGCATCTACCTTAAAACTGTGCGTCTTTTCTAGAAAAACAAAAATTATTTAGAATCTAATAAGGTAAAGGCATCACGCTCTATCAAACTATATATCACGGCGGAATGATTCATCGCCGGCTTCTGAAATCAACATGCCAAGCATGGATCGTGGTTCCGGTGTCAGCGCTTGCATTTTGAACTTTAAAACCATACAATTTATAAACTTCGCAGCGGAGATAACATACCAAAAAAAGGAGGACATGTGCCACAAACCATAAACATAAACAAATTTAAATACAAAGAAAATAAATCGAGCGTCAAAATAAATGTAACATCGCACGCATCAACATTCTCACTCATTCCTCGTATGCAATGCATAGAAGCTCCATCACCTGTAATGTCTATCAATTATGTCCCCGCTGCTCAACGTAAGATCATAGACCAACGCGTCATAGCAGGGTCATCAAAGACGAGCCATCAACAAAGAAAACAAACAGTACACGTTAGCACTTAACATTATATCATAATAAGGCATAATTAGCATCAATATAGTATGTCATAATATGAGGGTGATTTCACAACACTCCAAGTGCCAATCATAATCACTGAACATCAGTTCCTACTTCTCACTGTCAGTTCCATTTTATTCACTTCTTTACGACTTCATAACTTCTTTTCGACTTCATAACCGCTTGGTATCACTTGAACCAAGAGCTTAACCACTTTCATATATATATATATATATATATATATATATATATATATATATATATATATATATGTATATATCTGTGTGTGTGTGTGTGTGTGTGTGTGTGTGTGACTAGAGGCCACCATATTGGGGTTTACAAGACCCACATGGCCACACCTCGACCAAAGGGCGGTGACGGGCTATACCGGCGCCCAATGGTAAAGTATGAACATACCCCCGTACAGCGACCATATATAGATGATCCTACCTACGGGCACTAAAGCCACTGGGGTACCAAACCAGTGGAGCCAGCATACCTTAATGTATGTGACTAGAGGCCATCATAGGGTTTGCAAGACCCACATGGCAACACCTCAACCAAGGGCGGTGACGGGCCATACCGGCGCCCAATGGTAAAGTATGAACATACCCCTGTACAGCGACCATATACTGATGATCCATGCCTCCGGGAACTAACCCAGTGGGATACCCTAACCAGGGGAGCCACAATAATCGAACAAATCTGCTATCTCATCAATAAGGGATTCCTTCCCATTACAACCAACAAGTTTCTTACTCCGTCATTAAGGGATTTATTCCCATTCCATTTCACCTTATTCAATACTTTCTTACTCCATCACCATGGGATTCCTTCCCATTCATAAAACATAATTCAACCACATTAATAAGCGTATCATTCCCTATTCAACTAACATGAATCAGTCTCATTAACAAAGGAGTCATTCCCATTCAAACTAACATGAATCAGTCTCATTAACAAAGGAGTCATTCCCATTCAACTAGCAATCACTAGTGGAAAAAAAGGTATTGGCTGCTACTAACTGGCTGCTATTTTTAGATATACGTAACTAATAGGAGCAATTAAATTTAGGTTAAAAAAAATCAATAAAGGCTGCGGTTTTTGTGTGTGACCGCAGCCAATACCCCTTTCCAAAATCAACAAAATCACAAAATGGTCATAGGCTGCGGTGTTATATTATGACCGCAGCCAAAAATGCTCTTGATAAAATTAAAAAATCGCGCCTCTAACGTCTCTTTTTATAACTTACTGTTTCATCTTCCTTTTCATAACCTTCCTGTTTCATCTTTTGCTGTTTCATGCTCTTCTTCTTCGAAAATTCTTCCTGTTTTCATGCTCTTCATCTTCAAAAAATCTTCCTTCGTCTTCGAAAATTCTTCTTCTTCTTCGTGTCATCTGTTGCTCTTCAACTTCTTTGAAATTCTACTTCTTCATAACCCACGAATATATAACCCTTAAAATATTTGGTCTTCTTCATCTTCAATCCTCACGAATTAAGGTATTAGAATTTCTCAAACATTTGGTCTTCATAAAACTCACGAAAATTAGGGCTAAGATTTTTTATACTAATTTTTTTTTTGTTTTTCTTTGTAGATTATTACATAACCCACGAAAATTAGGGTAATTTCTGTTTGTTTTGTAAACTTGCAAGTTTATATTTTTATTGTTTTACTTGTAATTTAGTAACTTAGTTAAAAATGTGGTTTGTTAATTATTTGCATATTTAGTAATTATTTGTGAATGTGATTTGTGTGGTTTGTTAATTATTTGCATATTTTGTTAAAAATGTGGTGTGTATACTTGTCTTTAATTACTAGAACTAGAATACTCATATTTCTAAGGTTATGATTTAATTTTATTATTTATATTTTGAATATGATTATATTTACAATGTAGTGCTTAATATTGAAGTATGAAGTATATAATTAGAATATGTTTGGTTATATAAAATTAGAATAGTTTGGTTATATAGAATTAGAATATGAAGTATACGAAGTATGAAGTATACAATGTTAATTATTCTAAGTATACATTTTGAGGGTTAGATATGTTTGATATAAATAAGTATATATATATGTTAAAAAGTTGTTATTAATTTTGTTTTGAATTAAATAATCACACTTAGGATGACAAAAGATCGTTCTTGGATGTATGGAAGCATTGAATCGTCAGAATTTATTGATGGCGTATTAGAATTTTGTTAGTGTTGCGGTTGAACATCAAGTTAGGACAGGGGGAGTTGGTTTTTATTGCCCATGTGTCAATTGTGGCAATGTATCAAAGGTAGATAGTGTTTATATCCTTAGGGAGCACATACTTCGACGTGGGTTTAGGTCTCAATATCATGTTTGGGTTTGGCATGGTGACGTGGAAGTTTACAAGGAAAAAAGTGTTGTTGAGGATGTCAATAATGTGGCAGATGTCAATGAGGATGTAGTGGATCATGTTGATGAAGAGAATGTCGATGAGGATGTGGATTGTGTTGATGAGATGATGGAGGGAGTCGAGGATGAGTTAGGAAAAAGTCCTCGTGTATTTGACTTGTTGACAGAGGCTTCTCAAAAGCCTTTGTATCCTGGATGTACAAAGTTTACCAAACTTACAGCAGTTTTGACAATTTTCAACATTAAGTCAAAATTCAATTGGAGTGACACTAGTTTCACAATATTATTAGAAGCGTTAGGTGAGATGCTTCCTGAGGGAAATGAACTTCCAAAGTCGACATACTATGCCAAAAAACTAATGTGTCCTTTCGGGTTAGAGTACCAGAAGGTTCATGCGTGTCCGAATGATTGTGTATTGTATCGGAATGAAAATGAGAACTTAGAAGAGCGTCCTAGGTGTGGGTTATCGCGTTACAAGCGTAAAGGGGCTCGGAAGGCTAAAGGGCCCCAGTCTAAGGTATTGTGGTATCCTCCAATAATACCTAGATTCAAGCGTTTGTTTTCTATAAAGAAAGATGCGTTAAATTTGAGGTGGCATGCAGATAGGGTGACACTTGCTCACACATCCATCCGATTCTCCGGAGTGGAAGAGTATTGATAGGTTGCACAAGGCTTTTGGGGATGAAGTTCGTAATTTAAGGCTCGGACTATGCATGGATGTAATGAACCCATTTGGCAATCTTAGTTCTCAACATAGTACTTGGCCGAAGATGTTCAACCGGGAGGTCGAGGACCGTAAATTCGCCAAACCGCTGGACCTAAGTATGAGGTTTACGCAACGTGTTAAGGGGTGAGGATCGATTTGAAAACAGGCAAGTACAAGGGGGTAAAGACCGACCGTGGAAAAAAATTTCAATCTTTGGACGCCCATATTGAGAGATCTACGTGTTAGGCATTGTCTGACAAGCGGCTATAGAAAAAAATGTAGCGATCCCATATCTGACTCTCTGAATATTTCGGTCGACAAAAGGATGTTAAGGCCTGCGAGATTACTTTAATGTAAGGGTATTGGGTCCGAGTTTGGGCAGTTAAGGTGGGTAAGAAAAGAGGAAAGAGTCGAAGGTTGGGGCGAGTAAAGAGGAAAGGCCCTGAAGAAGAAGATGAGTAGTGAAAAGTTTATTTTGCCCCTTGCTACATTGTTCCAAAGCAGATTTGGCCTTTGTGAGTTCTTTGTATGGATTAAGGTTCCATCCGGTACTCACCGTACATGAAGAGATTTGGGGACCCTAAATGGTGAATTGGTTAGAAGCATGAAATCTCACGCATTGCCATGTAATGCGCAAGTGTTCTAATTCACACCACGGGAATATTGCTAAAACATGTGAGAAATGCTATTACCGAAGCATGCTCGCTCTTCAACTAACTTGTAGAAAGTTCTGATCCCTTTAAACTTGATGATCTTCAAGTCGACGGATTGAACCTTTAAAGTTTGAGATGTATTTTCCACCTTCTTCTTGACATAATGGTTCATCTTATTGTCCATCCTGCTCGGGAAATCAAGCTTTTGGGTCCAGTTTTTAAGGTGGTGTTATCCTTCCGAGAGACACATGGGTGTTTTACAAAACAAAGTGAGCAAATCCGCGTAACCAGAGGGGAGTATGATTCACCAGACCGTAGTTTAATAGATTCGGTAATTTTATACCGAGTATAGGCTATGGAAAAGCCTATTGACTTCACCCTCACGAAGAAAGAGAGAAAAGGAACAATTGGCTCCAAAACAATAACACCTCCTCCGGATAGTCTTCTACAAGCACACAACTGTATGTGTTGCATCATATTTCAGAAGTTCATCATTTTTGAGAAATAACAAGACGTTTATTGATTGGCTTCATAATCGAGTAATATGTGACAAACTAAAGGGTGTATCTGAAATTGTTAAGTGGTTAGCTTTTTGTCCTCGTGATGATGTCAACAAATATGAGGGTTACGATGCCGATGGGTTCACATTTTGGACTGAGGGTCAAGATAAGAAGTGTCATCGTATCTGCAGAATAGTGGGGTTTCTATTTTGTCGTCATCTACATTTTACGCGAGTGCCAAGGATCAATCGCCAGTTAATCCTAAATTGGTATACTACGGGCAGGTACATGAAATATGGGAGCTTGACTATTTTACTTTCACTATGGGTCTTTTCAAATGCAAGTGGGTGTATAATAATCGATGATGCGTTAAAAATGGCGACCCTTGTGGATTCACTCTTGTAGACTTGGTTTGTTATGCACGAAACTTTTCACACAACACTATTTGGTATATATTATTGTGTTGAAGTAGTTAGAATCGAAAATAATTGTCATATGCTTGAAATTAAGTGTTAAGTTGCGTTTTTAAAGGTATTGAAGGATTTTTGTCACTTTCGCGCGTAAAATAGCTTAAACTTGGTTTGTTATGCACGAAACTTAGCACACATCACTATTTGGTATATATTATTGTGTTGTAGTAGTTAGAATCGAAAATAATTGTCATATGCTTGAAATTAAGTGTTAAGTTGCGTTTTTAAAGGTTTTGAACTATTTTGTCACTTTCAAGGCCAGAAATAGCTTTTTAAAATTGGTTTGTTATGCATGAAACTCTGGGCACACAACACTATTTAGTATATATTATTGTGGAAGTAGTTAGAATCAAAAATAATTGTCATATGCTTGAAATTACGGTTAAGTGCGCTTTTTAAGTGTTTCTAAGCTCAAACATGTTCTAATGTATTTGTATTCATATTCTTTCGTGTACTTTATCTACAATGCATCTTTCGCGATTACATGGTGCCCGAGGATTGAGATCGGGATGACGCATGTTCATAGGATTTGGATAAGGACTTATGATCCGAGGAAGGAAAATGACATAAATGATGATGACTACGTAACGAGGATGACTACCGACTTATTAGACACATCAATTGGCTCATGATGCTCCTCCAATTAATGATATGGTGGCATAGTCGCAGCCGCTCCTACTACAAATGCACATCATCTAAGAAACTAAAAGGGCTTGATCTTTACTTAAAACTCAAAGTCAGCTGCACCCCATGTACCTCAATACAACGCATCGGGTCACCTGTGGAAAAGGGCGAGACAATATGGAAAACAAGTGGGTATCCTGCTTTGCAAGATTTTATATTGCACGCCAGGGAACAGAGGTTCCGTGAGGGTTTGAAGAACTCACTAGGACGATACTATGTAGTACTTTGATTTTATTTATTTACTTTCCATTTTAAAATTAATGAATTGACATTAATTTTAATTATAATTTCTTTTGTGAATCTTTTCACATCGAGCACCACAAGAAAAAGAAGAGTATTTTTCTTTTCTGCTTGTCATAAAGATTCGTAGATTTCAAATCCAAGCTCAGAGTCGATGGATTACAAAGATGATACCGCCGATCAAGAAGGTCAAAACTGAAACCTAGCGGAGTAAAAGCACCTTCAAGATGCCGCATGAGATAGGCCTAAATATCGAAGAAATGAAGGGAGGCGCTGCGCCAAAACAAATTCAACGGTTGTAAGTATTCCATATTATAGCTTTTTTTTAATTTACTTCTTTGTATTTAATTATTAAACTAATAATATACGACATTCGACTTCTATCGATTAATTGGAAACCCGCCGGTAAAGCCCTGAAAGTCAAAGAAAGAAAAGGAAGTTTACCATCACATGGGCCCAAGAACATACGATAGGCCCGAAAAGAAGGGTGGATGCTGATTATACCCCAATCGTGACCATCCCCAACCTCATCTATGACTACCTCCCGATCCGCGGAATACTTCTACTGAGACGCCAGATTGGTACCATGGCTTCTTGCCGATAAGTGGTAAATTTACCATTCCCCACCGAACGTAAGAAGATGAAGGAGCCGTGGTAGTTTTGATATTATTCTGAGTATATTCTTATTTGTTATAATACTTAAGCCAATCGACGCTTTATTCGGGTCGAGGCCGAAGGAAAAGAAGCACGGGAGTTCACCCAAGAGGCAATAGCGATGCATGATATGGTCTTGTGGAAAATCATCAAGGGCTGGGTATCCAAGAAGCAGCGCCCGACTGGACAGGAAAGGCATTCGACAAAGAGCAAGTACTCAATCCGTAATCATGACCACAATTGACGTAGCGAGAAAACGACTCAAGGAAAAATCATAGTAAATCAAAACCGGGTCACAGAAATGTTCGAGCCGAATAAAGGACGTCTCGATGAGCGGCATCGCCTGGCGTAAGACGGGAGCACCCACTATGACTTGGCAAATAATCAAAGACAAACCAAAGTCAACATTGGGATCCTAAGGCCGTCGGAACATCAACCCAAAGCGCTAACCCCCGTAGCACACCAGCCCATTCATACACGTAGCACACCCGAGCCACAAAATCCTACACCGGAGACCATGAACTCCGTTGCTCAGGTTCCGAAACCAACACCCGCACTAGTGGTAAAGGTACATATAGTTTTTAAATATATAAGCACGTATTTATTTAAATTGCAACGTGTTTTAATAATTTATTATGATGTTAATTATACTAAATTCACAAAAATTTTCGGCACTCTTCGCTTCCTTCTTTTCGCCGCCTCGCCAGGCCGCTCTGCGGGTGGCTTACTTAACCGAGGTTGTTACTTGCGGGCATGCACCAAGCCTCGGGGGGCCAAACAAGGCAATTCCATGCCCGCCAAGTGGCCACTTAGGTGACGTAGAAACTATCGAAGGATTCGGAGATTTTCACTTCCGCCTCAGCCGAATGACCTTGAGAAAGTTCACCTACCAAGGTAGTTTCGCCAAGACCATATTCCTGGGTCCGATTCATACCGCGAATAATCTTTGTATTATCCCGATTCGGGTTCTAGGAGAGATTGGTTCCTCATCGCCTAAGGCAATCACTCCAATTTGACCGAGAGGCGAAACATCTCTCCCGTATTGCCTTATGGTCCATAAAGGCATCTCGATGCCAGAAGACCCAATTATTCTACTCCCCGAAAGACCTAAAACGCTCCGCTTTCGAGGAGTCTAGGGCCATTATCGTCCTAGATATGAGAAATTTTTAGAGGGCGAGATGTTGAATATCGCCCTTATCCATGTCTACATAATATATGTGATGTTCTTATCTGACTCTTACCACCCGAAATCAACTCAGGATCAAACCATCCAAATTTTATTGGAGGTTTAAGGCAATTCAACTCCTCGTAATCCGCACTAAACTCACAAATAAGAAAATTTTGTCAGTAATTCGATTATTAAAACAAATAAACAACAAAACCTAAATGCATACGTTGAACGTGCTCTGAAACATTCATTTGCATCTAAATACACGTTCATTCTAGCCCGATAATATGAAAGGTGATTAGTTTTATTTTTGAAATTGAACTTATATTTTGATTTTTACTTATGTTCACCTATTCTCTATCTTGTTGATTTAAAATCGTGGTTTTTGTAGTGTGCATTGGATACTTTTGGTCATATATCCTATGACAAATACGGTGCACGTCTTCGACTCATTACATCAAGGACAAGCCTTGCCTCGCAACATAAAATTCAAAGCTTTGATGAATGCGTAAGTTTATAAATTGTCAACCAATTTCATTTAAGTGTTATATATATATATAATAAATAGTATTAAATAAATATTTATTCTTACCCCATGTGTTTCAGTGTTATGAAGAAAATGTGATCGGGACTTTACGTCCTTCAAATGTAATACCGCAAGTGCACGGCGTAGCTTAGTACGACGGCAAGTACGGGTCGAATCCACAGGGAGTGGGGGTTATGTCAATGGTTTCTCAATCGATTAGCGAGCTTAAAAACGTATAAAATGGTATTTGGAGGTAGAACTAAATAAAGCAAGTAATTAAAAAGAACGGAATGAAAAGCGAAACATAAAAGTAATTAACACCACAATGAACTAAGGCAAAGAACACAATGAACACAATCAATTAGCTAAATAGGCATAGGTTAGGCTTTCTCACCATGGTAGTCTTTACTAACTTCAACCTAAGGTCATGGTTATGGGTTGTTATGAGGAAGAACGTATCTTAAATACTAATGTTCTCTCTCGAGCAACATTAGCTTCCTAAAACATACTTAACCACCTATTCTCATGGAGCTAAGCATAGATTAAGACATAGAGCACACATTCATTATTTCCAATCAAAACATCTACCTATTCTCATGGAGATGATTCAACTTTTAAGCATAGATTATCGTTAAAAATCGACTCTCGCCCTCAATTCAACGACACTAAACAAGATAGCAAAACCTATGTTAAACCATAAACAACACATGGTGATCATGCCTAACCTAAGCCAAAACAAACTACTCACACATATTGAAATTATAGATTGCAATTAAGCCAAGAATCATTAAGAAATGAATTGAACTAGAGTACCTTAACAAGATGCAATTTGAAGAGCAATCAAACATAAATATATGAAAATAAAGGCAAACAATAACTAAGCAACATGAATTGAATCCAATGTAAATACAGATAGAGATTACTCTTTGATGAACAAGATAAATGGATGATTCAAAGTAATTCCTTCCAAAAGCTCCAATGAAATACACCAATGGTTGAAGAAATCCAAATGGCAAAGTGTTACAATAAGGAATGAAACTAAGATTGAAAATGAAATTGCAAAAGTGTTTGAATTGAAAATGAAATTATACTAAACACTAACTCTCTATTGAAATGAAAGCTAAGCAATTGAAGAATACATAAACATTACTCTAAGTGATGGGTGAAAACTGGGATGAAAATTGAGATGAAAGCTGAGATGCCCAACCCCTTCTTCCTCTTCTCTATTTATAGACTTCAAGGCATGTGGGTGTGGTGGTTTCATGATTGCTCCACCACCCCTAAGGTGTAGGAGGGAGGTGCCACCCCTAAAGATAGGGTAGGGTGGCAAGGGAGGCTTGGCAGCAGAGATAAGAAGCAAAATGAATTTAATTGGACCCAATTGCTTTTTAAAAGAATCGCGAAAAGCTGCTGCCGCCCATCTCGCTCGACCCGAGCAAGCCCGCTCGACCTGGGCGAGCGACCATCAGGTATCTTGACAGAAACATCAGAATGTTGTCAGAAAGTGAAAATTGCCCCGCTCGACCCGAGCCATCTCGCTCGACCTGGTCGAGCGGATCCCCTGTTCCTTAGTCTTGGATTCTGCAACTGATCAGAAGCTACTGGAAGTTAAAGAACACTTCGCTCGACCGAGTCATTATGCTCGACCTGGTCGAGCGGCCTTCAGGATGGCTTTAATCAGCTTCTGATCTCAAGTGTAGTTTCAACGATGCTCGAGTCACCTTGACTCGACCCAGATTTGGTCGAGTGGCTTTCAAATGGCCTATTTTGGCCCTCGTTTCGACTCATCTTCTTGACTTGGCTTATCATGCCTTGCTTCCTTAAGTTTTCGGAGTTAAATGAGCAGCGTATGCATCAAAAGTGCTTGAGTTTTACCTGAAATTCAACAAAACAACAAAACACCAAACCAAGTGTAAAATCTTATATAAAACAAGCATCGCTGCATCAAATCTCAACATAATTCATTTAAACAATGGGGATAAAGTACGAATAAAATGTAGCTAACAAAATGCGTGGGGAAATGGGATCTGCTGTTAGAGCCACATACCCGAAATGGAGAGGAGTAAACGTACATATAAGTGTTTTGAACTATTTTTGTCACTTTCGCGCGTAAAATAGCTTAAACTTGGTTTGTTATGCACGAAACTTCGCACACAACACTATTTGGTATATATTATTGTGTTGAAGTAGTTAGAATCGAAAATAATTGTCATATGCTTGAAATTAAGTGTTAAGTTGCGTTTTTAAAGGTTTTGAACTACTTTTGTCACTTTCGCGCGTAAAATAGGTTAAACTTGGTTTGTTATGCATGAAACTTGGCACACAACACTATTTGCTATATAGTATTATGTTGAAGTAGTTAGAAACGGAAATAATAGTCATATGCTTGACATTAAGTGTTAAGTTGTGTTTTAAAGGGTTTTGAAGGATTTTTGTCCCTTCCGCGCGTAAAATAGCTTAAACTTGGTTTGTTATGCACGAAACTTGGCACACAACACTATTTGGTATATATTATTGTGTTGAAGTAGTTAGAATCGAAAAATATAGTCATATGCTTGAAATTAAGTGTTAAGTTGTGTTTTTAAGGGTTTTGAAGTAATTTTGTCACTTTCGCGCGTAAAATAGCTTAAACTTGGTTTGTTATGCACCAAACTTGGCACACAACAATATTTGGTATATATTATTGCGTTGAAGTGGGGCAAGTCGAAAATAATTGTCATATGCTTGAAATTATGTGTTAAGTTGCGTTTTTAAGTGTTTTGAAGGACTTTTGTCACTTTCGCGCGTAAAATAGCTTAAACTTGGTTTGTTTTGCACGAATCTTGGCACATAACACTATTTGATATATATTATTGTGTTGAAGTAGTTAGAATTAAAAATAATTGTCATATGCTTGATATTAAGTGTTAAGTAGCGTTTTTAAAGGATTTTTGTCACTTTCGCGCGTAAAATAGCTTAAACTTGGTTTGTTATGCACGAAACTTAGCACACAACACTATGTGGTATATACTATTGTGTTGAAGTAGTTAGCATCAAAAATAATTGTCATATGCTTAAAATTAAGTGTTAAGTTGTGTTTTTAACGATTTTGAACTATTTTTGTCACTTTCGCGCGTAAAATAGCTTAAACTTGGTTTGTTATGCATGAAACTTGGCACACAACACTATTTGGTATATATTATTGTGTTGAAGTAGTTAGAATCGAAAATAATTGTCATATGCTTGAAATTAAGTGTTAAGTGGCGTTTTTAAGGATTTTTGTCACTTTCGCGAGTAAAATAGCTTAAACTTGGTTTGTTATGCACGAAACATAGTAGACAACACTATGTGGTATATATTATTGTGTTGAAGTAGTTAGAATCGAAAATATTTGTCAATTGCTTGAAATTCAGTGTTAAGTTGCGTTTTTAAGGGTTTTGACAGATTTTTATCACTTTCGCACGTAAAATAGCTTAAACTTTTTTAGTTATGCACGAAACTTGCCACACAAAACTATTTCGTATATATTATTGTGTTGAAGTAGTTAGAATCGAAAATAATTGTTATATGCTTGAAATTAAGTGTTAAGTTACGTTTATAAAGGTTTTGAACTATTTTTGTCACTTTCGCGCGTAAAATGGCTTAAACTTGGTTTGTTATGCATGAAACTTGGCACACAACACTATTTGGTATATATTATTGTGTTGAAGTATTTAGAATCGAAAAATATAGTCATATGCTTGAAATTAAGTGTTAAGTTGTGTTTTTAAGGGTTTTGAAGGAATTTTGTCACTTTCGCGCGTAAAATAGCTTAAACTTGGTTTGTTATGCACCAAACTTGGCACACAACACTATTTGGTATATATTATTGCGTTGAAGTGGTGCGAATCGAAAATAATTGTCATATGCTTGAAATTACGTGTTAAGTTGCCTTTTTAAGGGTTTTGAAGGATTTTTGTCACTTTCGCGCGTAAAATAGTTTAAACTTGGTTTGTTATGCACAAAACTTGGCACACAACACTATTTGATATATTTTATTGTGTTAAAGTAGTTAGAATTAAAAATAATTGTCATATGCTTGATATTAAGTGTTGAGTAGCGTTTTTAAAGGTTTTGAAGGATTTTTGTCACTTTCACTTGTAAAATAGCTTAAAGTTGGTTTGTTATGCACGAAACTTGGCACATAACACTATTTGGTATGTATTATTGTGTTGAAGTAGTTAGAATCGAAAATAATTCTCATATGCTTGAAATTAAGTGTTAAGTGGCGTTTTTAAGGATTTTTGTCACTTTCGCGCATAAAATAGCTTAAACTTGGTTTGTTATGCACGAAACTTAGCACACAACACTATGTGGTATATATTATTGTGTTGAAGTAGTTAGAATCGAAAATAATTGTCATATGCTTGAAATTAAGTGTTAAGTTGCGTTTTTAACGATTTTGAACTATTTTTGTCACTTTCGCGCGTAAAATAGCTTAAGCTTGGTTTGTTATCCATAAAACTTGGCACACAACACTATTTGGTATATATTATTGTGTTGAAGTAGTTAGAATTGAAAATAATTGTCATATGCTTGAAATTAAGTGTTAAGTGGAGTTTTTAAGGATTTTTTTCACTTTCGCGCGTAAAATAGCTTAAACTTGGTTTTATATGCACGAAATTTAGCACACGCTAAATGACATGTTTTTAAAATATGATTCGAGAGTAAACTGTTTATAATGAATGTTTAGTAAATTACATTATAATTTGATTTGCTAAGTTTACTTAGAGCTGCCTTAATCTCTAGCATGCTCTATTATGTTTATTTTACTCTATTTTAATTAAGTTTGTTTATAAAGTTTGCCATTATCAAAAAGGGGGAATTTGTTGGCCCAATTAAGTTTTGATGATGACTTCATGATTTATAAACAAACAAAGTTTTAGAGATTGTTTTGTAGGTCGTATATCCGATTTTGTCAAAGTCGTTGATGACACTTAAATGACTTGTTTAAAGAATATTGTACTTGTCAAAGTCAAAGTCAAAGTCAAAGTTAATATCGTCAGTCTTGAAGTTCATATGGAAAGTCAAAAGGGAAATTGATTTCTACTGTTCCAAGAATTGATAAACTGAAATAAGTGTTGATGGAGACAGTGCAGTGTTCCCAACGAAGCAGGTCTGGAGAAGTTAGTCAACTAAAGAAACGTAGGAAATTAGTTTTTCTAATTTTTAGTTGATTGTACGGTTAAATGCTAGATTATTGCATAAGTTATTATTGGCAAATAATTAAAATAAATCTAATGGTTGAGAATAAGTCTCCTTATTTCTCTCCACAAAAATAGGGAAGAAGCTAGGGTTTTGTTGAATAAGTCTTCATCTTACTATTATTAGCTAACTATTCACTAAAAGTAACCGTATGAATTGAAGTAACCTCCAAGGTAATTCTCCACTTTCTCACATCTTAGAATAAGGGAATCATGGAAAGAAATACACGGTTAATGTCATATAAAAAAAATTTTGTAACCGGCTGATTAAGTGGTATTGTGCCATAACCGAAATAATCTTGTGAGATCACCCAAGTAAGAAAAATACTCATTCTTTCATTTGCCAATTAATTCTTAATATTTTTCTTATTCAATATCTTAGTCTTTATCCATTCTAGAGAAAATTACTTGTAAGGGTTTTTGAGTGTTTATAAATTAGACTTAGGGAAGTCTATGGGGAAACGAGAGAAAGAAGAGAGGAGAAAGAGAAGGAGAAAGTGTAGAGAAGAGGCCTAGAAGAGAAGAAGAAGAGAATCATACATATTAATAAAAATGCTGGAAAATGACAAGTGTCATCATTAAGAAGCCTTGATAAATATAGAATTATTTTAGTGAATGATAGTTACTTCCATGACAATATTTAATAAAAAAGTAATTTATTCAATAAATAGTTATTTAAAAATTAGTATTTAATTTTTGCGTTAAAAAATCATGTATTCGATAAATTTAACTGAAATTATATTTTATATATTTTATACTCATAAATTGTGCATTGCACGAGTTTCTATACTAGTTGTTTTATGTAATTGTATTGATTGCCTAAAACATTAAGAGAAGCTTAAAATCCCGAGTGGTCGTGGTTTTCTTTCTATTAGGCCTAGAAAGTTTCCACATAAAATCCTTGTCTCCATTTTTACTTTCTTGCTTTTTTGTTTAAGTATTTTCATCAAGTATAAATTCCGCAAAACAGAGAAAAATACTCAAAAGAGCAATACAACAATTCACCCCCCTATTGTTGCATTCATAATCTCTAAGCGTTTCTACACATTAATTACAATAAAATATCAAATAAACCTAAATCTCATGTTTATATTCAACATGCATTATAAAAACTAGGTATTTCGAAAATGATAAATTAAAATAAATTAAAAACAATTCTCAATATTTACATTAACCATGCATTAAAGAAACCCTAATCATGCAATAAACCATAATCCAATTAACACAATTTTAATCAAAACATGCAATAAACCCTAAAAATAGAAAATTTGAACCATAGAAAATTTGAACCATAAAAATCGAAAATTTAAACCGTAAAAGAAAAAAAAAACATGTGAAAAAAAACACCTTAAAAAAGCATGTAAAAAAACATGTACAAATTTAAACCCCAAAAAAAACATGTAGTTAAAAAACCCCAAAAATTGCTTAAACATGTCGAAAATTTAGAAAAATAATTCAAATTTGTAGAATTGTTGTTCTTAATCAATTAATAATCTTATTAACATTCATGATAATCATCAACTTCATATTCAAACGAAAAATCGAAAATAATCAATAAAAAATTTTAAAAGAAGACTAATCATTATAGTCGGAGAGTAGTAGTAAACGTAGTAGTCGGCAATTGTTGGTGTTTTGACCAAAAACAAGTCGATGACGATCGAAGATAAGAAAATAATAGCCGCTGGAGAGAAAGAAGAAGATGAAAGAAAAGATAAGGAGAGTTAGGGTTTGAAAATGATATGGCGTATTCTGGTGTAAAAAATGGGTTTATGTATCAATTGTATTCCGACTAAACACCGACCAAAATCTAGTCGGTAAATAATTGGTATGATTTTTTTACGGTTCCAACAACTGCAGTCAATTTAAATTCCTACTAGTAAGTAGTCGGTAATTAGTCAGAAAATTTAAAAATTTAAATTTTATGCGCTTTTGAGTTTTTTGTCGGTTTTGTATTATTATTATTATTATTATTATTATTATTATTATTATTATTATTATTATTATTATTATTATTATTATTATTATTATTATTATTATTATTATTATTATTATTATTATTCTTTTTATTATTATTATTATTATTACTTATTATTTTTTTTGGCAAAGTAAATTTTATAAAATGCAAGAAAAGAAGTTCTCTCGGCCAAAGCTCAAAGGGCCACATCCTCTCGTCATTTGCTTGGATGGGAGAACGCCTCCAAAAAAAAGTATAGCTATCACCTAGACTATACAAATACTTTAACTATATAGTTCATTTACAAAAAAGGCACAAGGCCGGATATGACAATGTATTCATATATGCTCTGAAGTCGTATGAGTCTCTAGATGGCAACAGTACACTAGGATGCAACCAAAATTCATGGTATAACAAGCCTAATATATCAGAAACAATCAAGGTACCTCCAGCCAATATCACGGTATTGCTTGAATATATTACCAACAAAAACTTCATGCATTAGGCAGTGATCACCATTACCCTTATATATGAACTGATAGCAGTAGTATTCGGTTACTGCATCCAAAACCAACATACCCAGAGGCAAGGATTTGGGATTAAGCCAAGGTCCTCTTCTGTTTCAGGATCCTGCTGCTTCATGACTTCAACACCTCATCAAGAGTGTATATGTACTGGATTGTGATCCCTTTTCCATGAGTTGGCTTAGAGGGTTAGGGAAACCCCTATAAACCTTAGGGTCCAAGGCATATGCACGTTAGAACCCCCGGATGACCAGGACACTAATCATTAGTGTGTGAGGGGGAACCCCTCAATCTTGGGTCGGTATTCACCTCAATGGTGGTAATTATCATTTCCCCAGCGGCGTTGGTAGAAAGGATCTCCGTTGTGTTGCCTTGGGTTAGGCAGGATAGGAGGGATTGAGAAGCGTCACGGGGTTGTAAAGGTTTTACTAGACCATGTTGTTTTGAGGGCTGGGTTACATCATCTCTAGGTTCCTCAAGGACGTGAGATATGGGTTTGGTGGGATTAGTTTCCATTGATTCCCCAACATTTTTCCCCGCATCCTCTTTCGATGGCGTTGGTGAACCTTTGCTCGCCCTTTTTTGTTGTTCACCCGACCTACATTTCACCGCCATATGTCCCATTTTATTACATTTCCCGCAAAAAATTGGTTTCCAGTCCACTAGTACAAAAATGACTTTAAGTAACACCAATTGGTAACACTTTTTGATTTCTAGCATTTAGAAAATATTAGGTAACACTTTTGTAACACTTTATCTTTAAGTAACACAATCATGTAACACTTTTTAGATAAGTAACACTAATATGTAGCACTTTTAAATTTGGTAACACTAATATGTAACACTTATGCATTTGGTAACACTAATATGTAACACTTTAAAATTTAGTAACACTAACATGTAACACTTTGAAAATTGGTAACACTAATGTGTAACACTTTACAATTTAGTAACATTATTGTGTAACACCTAAAAATTGATAACACTGTCAAATTTGCATTTTATACTAGTAACACACTTGTAACACTTTTCTACTGAAATTTTGTTTTTGTTTTTTTTAATCAAAAAATTAAAATTTCAAAATTATTAGTTTTGACTTAAGTTTCTTGTATATGTTTATTCAATATTAATTATCCAAAAATATGTTTTTTAAAAAAAGATATCAGATCTAATTAATTTCTAAAAATTTACACCAACTAATAAGAAAATGAATAATATTAAAAGAATTTGATTTTAATATACTCCCTCCGAATCATTTTAGATGTCCCATTTGGGTTTTCACGGTTATTAAGGGTGGTGTGGGATCCATTAAAAAGGTGGTAGTTGGGTATTTTAATTGATTAAAATAATTATAAAGGTGGTAGTTCGGTATTGGGAATTGGAAAAGTAAGGGTAATTAGGTAAAAAAAGATAGACAAAGAAGGAAATGGGACAATTGATATGAATTTGCCAAATAAAAAAATGAGACAACTAAAATGATGCGGAGGGAGTATTACTTATAGTAATTGAAAAGATCAAGCAGGAAAATAATATAATAATCTAAATCCTTAAGATAAATTAAAATAAATTTTAAAAATAAAATCAATTCTTCATGACGGTTGAAAAAAAATCTAATCTACTCTAAATCCCAAAATTAAAGTTTCAACTGCTTAATTAAACAATCCCTAAATCACAACCCAAAATTGAAGTTTCAACTGCTTAATTTTAAAAATAAAATCAATTCTTCATGCCGAGATCCTGTGTTTGACTTCATCTTTAACATGTTGCAGCACTTGTTGGACTGGTGTCACAAACTGATGCCAAACCGCTTCATTCGCGGTTTTAAAGAAATGGTAGATCAAACTACATATGTAGGAAATAATAACTTTTCTTTGAAAGTAGGATACCTTCCACCTTTACTTTGCCATAGCATGTAGAGAGTTACTCCGAATATGTATGCCAAGCCAGGAGTTAAGATTATCGACACATAAAGAGCTAAAGGTGCACTGAAAGAAGATATGCTCCACTGTTTCAGCGGTGGCTCCACAAATGGGTCATAGATTGTTATCGATGGCCCCAATTTGAAACAGCATGTGTTTGGTCTTGAGTTTGTTTTGAATTGCAAGCCATTGAACGAAGCAGGCTTTGGGGATAGAGGCCCGGTTCAAGAGAAACGAGCTCCACGGAACTCTAGGAGCCAACTGGGATTACTCTGTATAAACCTTTTTTAAATTGTAGTTGCTACTTTGGATCCATTGGGTCATTTTTCCCTAGCACTGCAGATCTTCCTAAGGACCCAGCTTGCAGTTGGGGGTCGATTGAAGAGAAGCCAATTACCATCCATGGTGTATACTCCATGAACTCGGCATAGCCAAAGTGACTCATTCATATGGTGAATGTGCCATGCGAGTTTACCCACAACCACAAGATTCCAAATCTCAATAATCCTGATCCCTAAGCCACCCTCTTTGTTCAGACGACAGCTATGCTTCCAACCTATGTTACCGGGGGACAAATTATACTCTGTCGCATGCCACAGATACGAACGACATATAAGATTCACCTTCTTGATCATAACTTTAGCGAGAATAAATAGCATACACCAGTAGGAGCTGATGCTAATGAGGACCGATGTGATGAGATAAGCACGGGCTGCGTAGGATACGTTTTTGGCATACTATGAACGAATTCTAGCTGTTATCTTATCAACTAGAACGTCGCAGTCCGCAGTAGAGATCCTCCTTGATGTGAGAGGAATGCCCAGATATCGGAAGGGGAGGGAGCCAATAGGGAGCTGAGTCTCTTAAGCAATCATGGTTTTTAGATCACCTGTGATGCTAGCTAGGTGGATAGCAGATTTGTTTAGATTTACACACAGGCCATAGGAGACAGAAAAGGACTTAAGACCTTGACAGAGTAGCTGTGCTGATTTAACATAAGGTCATCAGCAAAGGGTAGATGGTTTAACCTCAATCTTCGACATCGGGGCTGGAACTTGAAGTCCTTGCGAGAGCCAGTCATCATAAGAGTGCGAGAGAGATACTCCATACCTATCACAAATAGCAATGGAGACATCGGGGCGCCTTTGTAGCAGGGTCAGCACTCTCGATACATAATGAACATTAATAATTATATTTAAGATAAATAATGCGGAAGCGTAAAATACCGAACTGCTAAAAAAACCTTTAAAACTGAAACCGTTTAAAACATAAGTTAAAATAAATATTAAAACTGAGAAAATATAACATAATGTTTGCTTAAATACGATAAAAAAACATAAGTACAAGATAGTCATCAAAGTCATCAAGTAAAATCAATGCAGCTAAGTCCCCGATAGAAAATACATTAAAGTCGCGACCTGGATCGAAACCTGAGCTAAAATTTCCTGCAAAATACTCTCATCCATGATACGGATGATAGCCGATTAAAGCGGTCAGCGATAAAGCCGAGTACAATTTCCTTAACAAGCTTACATTTTCAATACTTGCAAAATAATCATGCTACTAAATACTTACAAAATAATGCTTACAAAATAATATAGAAGTTAATTACTCTTTATTGACCTTTATTAAGCTATTAAGTTACATTTTCAATACTTGCAGATGTTCTCTGCTACTAAATACTTGGTAACCTTAATGCTTATTCAATCATGTTCGATTAAGCCTTATAACTTTACCATCATAGCACATCACAAGATTACAACAATAATAACTACTGATATACGTAAGGGTCTGGTTAGGTGAGAATCATAGTCCTAAATCCTAACTGTGGTGGGAGTCGTCACTCCTCTCAATACGGTTAAGCTCGAGACTTCATAGGATGGGTTTTTCTCGGATCCCATGTTTGACAGCGCATATTACGTGCCGACTAACATGGACGCCGGGATTTTACATGTCGGTCCATAGTTTGATGTTACCTTACTATCAAAGTCATACAATCAATATCATACAATATCAAACAAGACTCTAAACCGAAATAGTTTACATTCTTATAAGTCTGACTTCTACAAGTCAAAATTTAGACAATCTTACCCTTTTGATAGAAATAAAATACTAGTTACCTAGTAAATTAATATTAATTAAATAATAAATTTTCATAACTATACTAAGATTCCAGAGGCTAAGTCTAGGATAATATTTCTAAAAACTTAATAACGTAATTTATCAAATAACCAAGTAAAAATGTAAAATAATCTGAATAGTTATTTAGGGTCCAAAATATAAATGAAATGAGTCTTTGACTAAACAGTTCAAGATAAACAATGTTAAACATTTCAACAAGTTAATTTGACTATTTTGCCGATAAACCGATTAATAATTCCTTATATTTACTTAACTCCAAAATAAAAATTTTATCAAAATACCCAAATGATATGGAATCATTTTAAAGAGATAAGTTTATTTAACCAATAAAATCCTTGATTATTATTTTAAATAATTAATACGATTATTTTAGCCATAAATCGATATAAAAAAAATTAAAATAATTAAAGTCCATAGGGTCCACGATTATTTGACCAGGGGTCATTATGTGATTGTTATAGAAGTGTCCCAAAAAGTTACAAGTCAAGAAGAGTGCATTTAATATTTATAATTTATTACTCCCTTCGATCTTATTTGTTCTTCCACTTTGGGTTTTTCACAAATATTAAGGTAGATAGAATCTTATGGTTGTAGTGGGAATTATTTTAATTAAATAGTAGTATGAAGTAATGATTGTATTGGAAGTATGAGAGAAAAAATAATTAAATAAGAGTGTGAAGTAATGATTGTATTGGAAATATGAGAGAGAAAATAATTAAATAGTGGTATGAAGTAAAGAAAGTGGGGTTTTAAGGGGTAAAAGTGGGATGAAAACTTTCCAAAAATAGAAAGTATTCTAAAATGGAAGAACTTTTGAAACTACCCGTTATAGTAAGGTGAAAGAACTTAAAAGAACGAGGGAGTATTAATCTTTTGACTTATTTTAAACTTCAAATTTTTTTTCTTAGCTATTTTTAATTAAGAAAGTATTTAACACCTCTTCCTATTAAAAAAATATTTTTAACCAAAAGTTCAATTAACGTTATTTTAATGAAGTAAAAAAATTCCAAGGAACATATCTAAAATTATATCCTAACTTTTAGCCACTATAAAGTACTTATAAAATAATCTTTTTAATAAAAGTTCCTAAGTTACCAATTTTATCTACTAAGATTTCATCATAAAAACATCACTAAACATCATTTTGAAACATTTTCTCAATGCAAAAGTTCATAAGACAAACATACATGAAACTTAAAATAATGTTTCACATGATAAACTCATATGCATCTACCTTATCATATTAATAAAGTTTTCCATATTTATAACTTTTCTAGAGTGACTTAAAAGTGTTATGGTGTTTACAAAATGTCACTAAACCTTATATGACTTTAATATAACCATGTAAAGCTTAAATACCTAAATTAAAAAACATGTTAATCATGCTTTTTATATCATCAAGTAAACATCACATAACGAGAGAGTTAAGAAAATGTGTACCATTTTCTTACAAAGGTGTACCATTTTCTTACAAAGGTGGTACTAGACCAAGCAAGAGAATAATAAGAAAATAAGAACTCAAATAAATAAGCCTCAAAAGAGAATGTCTTCAAGACTCCACGCTTTAAAGAAGTAGATCTTCAATTACCCAAAAGGAATGATATCCAAGCTCCAAAATGATAATACTTGACTTTTCAAAAGTTGATCAGTATTGGATTAAGAAGTGATAAGGTCAAGCTCCATCTTCATTTGATTCTTCAACTAATAAAAAGGGTATAAAGTTAGTAAGATGTTAATGAAGTGAAGATATAAGAAAGAATGGTAGAAAGATTTGATGATGGGGTGCAAGTGATCTCATGGATAGGGGGGTATTTATAATTAGGGGTGAAAGCTCGGTGTTTGGTTTGGATTACACACAAATCCAAATCAAACCAAATAAGATTCGGTGTTGATTTTTTCAATCCAAATCCAAATCCTAATTTTTATAATCCAAATTGAACCAAACAAAATTTTAAGTTTTCAGTCCAAATCGAACCGAATTCACCGAATTTCAGTCCAAATTACATTGACAAAATCGACTAAAACTTAAAGTTTTACAAAAAAATAGACTAAAACAACTTAAAATGTTCATCATTAGTTCTTTACAACTTAAAGTGTTCATTAAAATAGACCAAATTAACTTAAAATATTCATCAAACATCAAACAAATATAAAAGTTTATTACAAAACACAAATTCCTCCAACAAAACACAAGCTGTAATCTCCAACACACAATGAAATCTTCCACCACCATGCTCCTCTTCATCAATCTTCAATTTCAATGGTGTTTGGATATGTTGAGCCATCATCACCGAAATCTTCCAACACCATTATACTCAAATCTTGCAAAAAAATCACAAAAAAAAAGGAACTTCAAAAATACAGCAATAAACAACAAAAATACGAAAAACAGAACATGAATAAACCAAAAGAAAAAAAAACAGCAATAAAAAGAACTTCAAACATAAAAAATACGAAGCAATAAATAGAACATGAAGACGAAGCAATAAACAAAACAAAACAGCAATAAACCGAACTTCAAACATAAAAAATACAGCAATAAACTAAACATGAACAAAACAGCAATAAACAGAACAACAATACAAAGAACAAGAACATGAACAAAAGACAAAAACAGAACATGAAGAATTTTACCTTTGGCCTTCTACTAAGAAGAGATGAGAAGGTAATAACTATGAAAGAGAGGAGAAGAGATGAGAAGAGATGGGAGAGATCGAAGGAATGGGGAGTTGGGGACTGGGGTGCGACGTCCCAGTGATGAGAAAGAGGAAAGAGGAAAGGAAAAAATGAATTAGGGTTTTTGCATTCTAATTTATATACTGCAGCTACTTAGGGTTCTTGATTTAGGCTTGGGCTTAGAATAATTTCGGTGAAGTTCGGTTTTTTTGGTTTTCTTAGCCCAAAACCGAAATTGAACCAAACCAAATTTTTTTTAAAAAAATATTCCAAAACAAACCATATTTATAATATCACGAAACCAAATTTCTTATTCGGTTTGGTTTGGTTCGGTGTTCGGTTTTTCACCAAATTACTTACCATATTTATAATGGGTGTGGGCAACTTTATAGTTCTTAGATTGTATGAAAAAGAGTGTTATATGTATGGAAGAATGTTAAATTGTATAAGAGATTTAGAGTATGTAAGTGAATTTGTAAGAGATGGAGTGTAGGAGAAGGTTAACTTGTGTAAGAAAATGGTGATAGCTTGTGTAAGTGATGAAAATCATTGGTTTTATAAAAATAATTTTTGGTTCATCAAATTTTTGTTCTAGTTTATCCAAGTAAATATATTTTAGAATAATGGGTAAGTTTGATTAAGAAATATGACAGTTTACTTAGAAAGTTTTTGTTAAAACCATACTTAGAGTTCACAATAAAAATATGTTAAATTTTTAGGTATATATATATATATATATATATATATATATATATATATATATATATATATATATATATATATATATATATATATATATATATATATATATATATATATATATATATATATATATATATATATATATATATATATATATATATATATATATATATATATATATATAGTGAAGAAAATTTTCGAAGCTGCTTTCTAAAGCTGGGATTTGATTGCTGCGATTAGGGGTGCGATTTTTTTTGAAGAAGAAAATTTTCGAAGCTGCGATTAGGGCTTCGATTAAGGCAGATATTTTTGTTACTCAACCATTTTTGAAGCTGCAATTTTCGGTCATTAGGGCATTTTTCATCTATGGTTAGTATGAATTTTCTTTAAGAAACTTCATCATCTATGGTTAGTATGAATTTTCAAATTTGATTTTCAGTTTCTTTGGATTGATTTTTAATTTCAATGTCGATTTCTTTAAGTTGATTTTCAAATTGCGATTACGGCTTTCAACTGATGTATATAACGCTTCTTACGATACTCATTCATCTTCTTACATGTCTCAGACTAAGATGAATAATCAGCCAATATATGCTTTGTTATAGAGCTTTAATTTTTGTGTTGCTTATAGTATAACCTTTACCAAAGAATCTGTTGCTTTTTGGTTAAATGTAGGAATAATGTTACCTTTACCAAAGAATCTGTTGCTTTTTTGGTTAAATGTGTGTTACGGATTATGTTTTAGGATGACATTTAAGAAATTAGCGGTTCAACTGAGCATATGGAACCCTTACTAACCGTGAGTTTTACAACCACTACTAACCTTGGTGATAACAATGCAAATTATTCAAGTCAACTCATGGTAAGCCTCTATTTATCAATAATACACTATAAGTCTATGGACAGTGTTACATTTGGCTAGGTTATGTGATGATTTTTCACAAAATATAACTTTTTGTTTTAGGTTGCATTGCAAGATAATATTGATAAGGCTAGAACATCTTTAACCGAGCATATTGAACCCGTACAAACTGTGACTTTTACAACCACTACTAACCTTGGTGATAACAATGCCAATTCTTCAACTCAACTCATGCTAAGCCTCTTTTTATCAATAATACACTTTAAAGTATCTGCACAGTGTTACTTTTGGCTAAGAAATGTGATGATTTTTACACAAAATATCTTACCTTTTGTTTTAGGTTGTATTGCAAGATAATAATGATAAGGATGACACATCTTTCACTGATCATATAGAACCCTTACAAACTGTGACTTTTACAACCACTACTAAGCTTGGTGATAACAATGCTATTTTTTCAAGTCAACTCATGGTATGCTTCTATTTATCAATAATACATTTTAAAGTATATGCATAGTGTTACTTTTAGCTAGGAAATGTCATGATTTTTACACAAAATATCTTACTTTGTTTTTTTAGGTTGCATTGCAAGATAATAATGATCCACCTTCTACGAATCCCTTAGAACCTTTGGCCTCTTCCTCACCTATTAATGATTGTAATATTGTACCTTCTTTAAGTGACCACTTATATGTAAGTCTATTTATGTCTATTTATGATGATAAATAATACCTTTTGTGTTATTTTGAGTTGGAAATATGTTACTTTGTTTTAAAAATGTGTTACTTTTTGTTGAAAACAATGTTACTGATGTTGTGTTTCAGGGTGCACCTATTCATAATCTTGATTGTAAGCAGTTCATCCCTCATTGTGATAAAAATTTGATACCAGTATTACATATGACCTTTGATTCATTAGAAGTGGGGGGAAAATTCTATGATATATATACCAAGGCTTGTGGTTTTTATATTAGATTGGGGACTAAGAAAATATATAAAGGCATTGTTATGTCTAAATATTTTCTATATAATAAACAAGGGATGAGGGAAGAGAAATTAGGTGCATCGAGAAGAAGGCTTGTATCCCGTGAAGGTTGTGATGTTAAAATTGTTTTTCAAAGGACTAAAGAGGGTAAATATTGGGTTTTTAAGTTTATTGAAGCCCATAGCCACATTCTTGCCTCACCTATCTCTAGGCAAAATTTAAAAGGTTCATCTAGTTTAAACAGTGGACAAAAAAGATATATTATGAATAATTTGAACTTGAATAGAGGTCCAACAAGTTCATATAGGATGTGGAAAGAACAAGTAGGAAGTTATTTGAAAGTAGGTGCTTCACTTTATAACTTTAAAAACTTTTATAGGGATTTAAAGTGATTTATTAATGAAGTTGATGGGGAAGTGTTTGTGGAAATGTGTGTTAAGAAGAAAGAAATTTCAGCTAGTTTTTTTTCGATTTTAAGGTTGATGAAACTAAATCTCTATCGAAGGCAATTTGGGCAGATGGTATGAGTAGGAGAAACTATTCATTATTTGGTGATTCGATATCTGTGGGTCTGATTAGTAGGGAAGATGTATCGTCGTATACTGGGCTATTTGAATCTTTTTTGAGTGCAATGGGTGGAAAACAGCCAAATTCCATTATAGTAGACCAAGATCCAGTCATAAAAATTTCTCTACCCATGTTTTTGACAAGTCTATTCATAAATTTTGTTGTTGGCATATAATGAAGAAACTAACTGATAAAGTTTCTATTGAGTTGCAAAATGATGAAGTGTTTCTAAGAAGAATTAATAGACTTGTATATATAGGGATAATGAGCCCCAAGAATTTGAAGATCAGTGGTCAAAAATGATGTTAGATTATGAGCATGCTAATCTAAGTAATAATGACTGGTTGAATAGTATGTATGATATTAGAGAAATGTGGGTGCTCGCATATTTTAGAGATCTTTATATGGGTGGTTTACTTAGAACAACTTCTAGATCGGAATGTGAGAATAATTTTTTTAATTACTTTGTGAATAAATTTCTTACATTAGTTGAACTCCAAATGAGATTTCAAAGTGCGATGGATGTTCAACGTTATATGATGGAGACACTAGATAGTAAATGCAAGTTATATTATGCCCTTTGAAGACTCGGATCCCACTTGAAAAACACGCTTCTAGTGTCTACACAGATGTTGTTTTTAAGGATTTTCAAGAAGTACTTCTTAGTGCACGAGATGAATATGGTTTTGAAAAGAATTTTGTTAGAGATGGCGAGGATGTGTATTGTTTAGTACATTTCAACACTGGTACAGTTTTTGAAGTTGTGTATGATGAACAAACATTGTATGTTGATTGCTCTTGTAAGTTGTTCAAAAGAGTTGGAGTTTTATGCAAGCATGCATTAGGGGTTTTCCATGCAAAATGTGTTAGATATCTGCTAGAGCCCATTATTGGATGGTAATAATGCAATGGAACCTAGAAAAAGGGTTTTAGGAGATGTTTGGAATGAGGTACATCGATGCATTATTTTGGCAGAAGATGATGAGGATGATTTGGTTGATCTTTTGAACAAAATGAAGTTATATTCAGCTGAGCTTTTGGCAAAAAAGAATTGTGGCGTTGAGAAGACAAAACATCAAGAGTTAGAAAAGTTTCTGGGTTGTGAAGCTCCTAAAACAATTTCAATTCAAAACCCGAAACAATCTCCAAACAAAGGCAAGAGGAAAGAAAAGGATATTGAAGATGAAGAGAAGCAAAGGATGACCAAGCAAAGACAATGTAAAACTTGTGGCAAAGTTGCATGTCACAATAGTCGTACGTATCCAAATAAGAAAAAAAAGTAAGTGTTACCTCTTGAATTTATGTGGTTACTTTCTGTAATAAAAAGGGATACTTTCATTATTAAACGTTTCTGCTTTCCACATTTTAGACATTTGACATAATTATTTTTTTCACGGGATCTTGCAGGTGACTTGCTTTTGAAATACAGTGGTAGTTGTTTAAATCCCTACTTCAAAAGAACAATTATGTTTGGAGTTGTGTAGCAGCTGCAAAGTGTAAAGTAATTATTGATTAATTCTCTAGAGAAATAGTCTAATCATTAGCATTAGTAGTATGTAGATTAATCTTTGTTTATTTTAACATTAGTAGGTTGTATTCCATGAAGAGGATAATTGCCTTTAGACTAATTTATGTTTATTTTAACATCGTAATTGTTAGAATTAGTTATATATAGACTAATTTATTTTAACAGTTTAACAATATTGTGCTGAAATCATAACAGTTTTTGTTGAGAGCATCACAGTTTTGCATTGAAAGCATTACACGTTTTTAAGATAAATGGTAGTGTATCTTGTATTTTGTGTTGAATAAATGTAAGAGTTTTAGGAAGCATCACAGTTTGATTTAGAAAGCATCAAAGTATTTTGTAAAAAGTAGCATGTTTGATTTTGGAAGCATCTACAACCAAAAATCACAGTTTTATAAAAAAGCGTCACAAGTTTATGTAAAAAGCATCACAAGTTTATGTAAACAGCATCACAGCTTGAATATTGTTGAAATTTTTAATGTCATTATCATTGATCATAATATTGTGTTGAAAGCATCGTAGTTATATGTCGACTAATTTAGTTTAACAGTTTATAAGATAAATGGTAGTGTATCTTATATTTTGTGTTGAATAAATATAACAGTTTTAGGAAGCATCACAAGTTGATTTGGAAAGCATCTACAACAAAACATCACAGTTTTAAAACAAAGCATCACAAGTTTATGTAAAAAGCAACACAATTGTTTTGTGTTGAAAGCATAAAGTTTATGTTGAAAGCATCACATGTTTATAAAATATATTGTAGTGTATACTGTGTTTTGTAAACATAGGGTTTATAAAACAAAGCATCACAGTTTGATTTAGAATCATCAAACATTTGTTCATAAAGCATTACATAATTGTCAAAAAACATCACATATCATTGAAATAAGCATCAAATGTTTAATAAGAAAACAATATGAATCATCAAACATTTGTTCATAAAGCATTACATAATTATCAAAAAAGCATATCACATGTTCATTAAGAAAACATCACAAGTTTATTAAAGAGAACTTGGAAAGTATCACATATTTATCAGTAAAGCATCACATTGTAATTAAAAAAGCATCACATATTTACATTTTAATATTTGCATTTCTAATAATTAAAGAAAAATCACATAAGTGAGTCATTTACAAACTACAGAAAAGTGCTTTCGGATACTGTTAAGTTTTGCAAAATATAGTCATTTACAAACTATCCAATGTCAAACTACACAAAGTGCTTTCGGATACTGTTTTGACATAAAAAAGTATCACATAAAAAATGTTTAGTCAAACAAACTATCCAAAGTCAGTACATAAAAAAACTACTTTCTTGCTCTTCTTTTCCCAATGTTCTTCGGAGGTGATGGAGGTGAAGGTGTTGTATCAAGATCAGATATTCCCAAGTCGAAGTTAGGTTGGTCGATATCAGCAGTTCTTTTTCATACCACTCTAATCCGGCCAACCATTTCATCAATCGCCTTCAACACTTTCGGGTCGGAGTGCCACTGTGATAGTGTAGGCGAATCTGATGATGGTCCAACCTCTTGTACTTGATTCCCTTTTGCCTTAAGCTTCAACAATCTTGATAAATGGTGTTGAGTAATAATTTCCATATTCCTCTTCATCTTGTTCACTTCCTCCATAAGTTCCTTAACAAAGAACATAAGAAAAAATAGTTCAATTTAATCTTAGTCATATGAAATGTGTTATGGATATAAAGTGTTACTTTTAGTTTGAAAATGTGTTACTTGTTGTGTTATGATGCAAATATGAATTTATGGTTTTATTCATTATGATGCAAATACAAAATTAAATGCGAAAAATTATAATAAAACTTACATCAACAGCTGACTCATGAATTTGACGATCAGAGGATGCCACCATACAATCTGGAATTGGAATTCTAAGATACATCCCACTGTCCTCTAGCTCCACATCATTGTCGTGCAAAGTCTTTCTTCGCTTTTTGGAAACCGGGTATGTGTTTCCATCAAAGGCACCCAATCCAAAAGATCGAGCATTAAGTTAAACTTGTGCTCTTTCCTTCAACTTATCATACATCTAGTGTTGGATTTAAGGTAACCTTGATGATGGAAATATTCCTAAAGAGCTAACTCTATGGTAAAAACATATCTCCCGTATGGCCATACAAGAAGGGATATTCTTCAGATTTTTGGTTTTGCATCTCTCCCACCCACTTTTAAACCTCCCAAAAACAAGACCACACCAATTAAGATTTTTGATCTCACTCACCTCAACTCACGATTTTAGTAAATTAAGATCAACCGTTTTATGTGAATTGGGAGTCAAGTAGGTTATCATTGAATACATCACAAAATATCTCTTAACCTCATCCCCCCATCAATTAACTCATGTACTATTTTTTGATATAGTACATCCGCAGATATATCTATCTCTCAAATACAATCCATCTTCTCTTTCCATTACTCAAACAAATTGTACTCTAAAATGTCTTTACTTGGTTTAATAACATCATTGTCACTCAAAGGCAAGCAAAATATATCACACACATCATATTCAGTGATACTAAACTTGCAAGATTGATTCACAATAAATACAGAGGTACTAACATCATATTGCTCAATAATATACTTCCCCATACCATGATAACTCCTCTTAATATTCAACTTAAGAAGACCATCAAACCCAATATCTTTCAAATCAACCTTTTGTTTGTCATTCAACTTCTCACACAACAAACTCATCTGAGAAGGAGATGAAAGCATGTGAAGTCGACCTATTCTCCTGAAAACAAAGAAAAGCATCACAATAAGAACAAGAAAGCATCACATGTGTAATAAGAAAGCATGAATAAATTATAACTGAGACAACCCCTATTTTAGCAGCTTAATTAATAGTAATTAATTAAGTTAATTTGGGTTATTAAATTTTAAGTACGTTATTTTATTGGGACTCAGAATAATATTTTATTATTTGAGGATATCAGTCGTATTAGATTTGGAACAAAGTAAGTTATACGATAAAATTTGAGATTAAATGGGTGTATGTAAAAAGCTATACACTCATGAGATCACATTATCTAAAGATATGCAAATGGTAAAGTGGATAAAATTATAACACGGGACAGAGACTCACGACACATGGCTTGCATGCGTTGTTACACGCGGCATGCATGTGTGATGACACATGGCGTGCATGTGCGTTGACACGTGGCGTAGATGCCACCTCATGTGATGGATTTCTCTATAAAAGGCCATATGGCCGTGGGTTATAGAAAAAGGAAAAGGAACCTTCATTTATTAAAAATGTTGTCTCACAAATTATGATATTAATTATTTCAATAATTAATCATATTCGAGTATTATTTAAAAAGGTTCCGATCTCTCTAAATATTATTCTACATCATAAAGGTAATCTACAAACACTATTATCTTTTAAATTTAATTTAAGTATTTTAAAGTTCAAGTTACCTTATATAAGGTGTGGTATTACTGCTATTTATAATTAAGCAAAATCGTATAATTTTTGGTGTTCTAAACTTTGGAATTTGACTTTGTTTGACCTTGCTTTTAATCCTTGATCAAAATTATGATTTTTTTATGAGCTTTTAAATATTCTACTATGAAAATGAGTTATGATTATTGATTTTAAAGAAAATCAAGTGAATTATTGATTCGTTTTATATTGAAATGTTCGACATTAAAAAAAATGTTCGTTTTTGGGAATTGGCCACGGATATTTATATCCGGATTATTATGAAATCCTATAGCTTGATAATAGGTAACGCTTTTCGGATCGGTCTCGAACCCCCGATCCCGTTTCGTTAATGCAAGAGCCGTATTTCGGTGATGACGATCACCTGTATTCTCAAGATTTAGATTAAGCCTACTTCCTGACGGTCCATATATTCCCACGTTTTAAAGTGTTGTTATATTATTGTTTTCATATGAGTTTTGAATAAATACGTTTGGTATATAAAGTTTTGTTTGTTTCGCAAATGAATTCATATGTTTCATTTGTCGTATTTTGAGTTCGCTATTAACTTGTAAAGTTATAGCCGTATTTTGATTCGCTTTGAACTAAAGGTTCTTAGCCGTATTTATGTCGATACCAAACGGTCTTTTAAAAGATTTTGGGTTTTGATAATATAAATGTAATAGTTTGCTTGATTACTCAACAATTCAATTGTTGACAGTCTTTGATGGGGCCTATCCCTTACGGGGGTTAGATCCATTTTCAGGTTAGCTCTATTGTGGAGATGATGCATGCTTGTGTTATGTGTTAAGTGCGAGGCGAGGACTTCTTTCGAAAATCATAATGTAAATTAGATATTTGTAAATTAAATTGTAATTATTTTATAATGTTTTGTAAATAGTTTTCACTAATTTAATGTAAAAAGTTTTAAATACTCTGATATTAGTTTGTTGTGACTATCGAGCCACAGGTCGGATTCAGCCCAGAATTTTATAAGTCTTCCGCTATGCTTTGTAGACAGTATTATAATATTATTTATGCCGGTTTGGGCTGTTTCAATAACATATTTATGTATTATCACATATTAATCCTTAGCATCACAAGTTAGCATCACATAGTATTTAGAAAAACATCACGTGTTAATCAAGGAAGCATCACAATTTGATAAATTAGTAGCACAAAGTGAACAAGAAAGCATCACATGTTATTTACAAAAGCATCACATGTTTATAAGAAAGCATCATAAGATGAACAAGAAAGTATCACATGTGTAATAAGAAGGCATAAATAAAGTATAACATATTTATGTATTATCACATATTAATCAGTAGCATCACATGTTAATAATTAAAGCATCACATGTTTGATAAATTAACAGAATGTGAACAAGAAAGCATCACATGTTATTTAGAAAAGCATCACATATTATTTAGAATAACATCACATATGATCAGAATGTGAACAAGAAAGTATTCAATCTTTACCAGAAAAGCATCACATGTTAATTAAGAAAGCATCACATATTAATCAGTAAAACATCACATGTTAATAAAAAAACCATCACATGTGTATTAAGAAAGCATGAATAAAGAATCAGTAATGAAGAAAGCATTACATATTTATCAGTAAAGCATCACATGTGTATTAAGAAAGTATCACATATTTATCAAGAAATGATCACATGTGTATCAAGAAAGCATGAATAAAGCATCACATATTATTAAAAAAGTATCACATATTTATCAGTAAAGCATCACATGTAAATCAAGGAAGCATCTCAGTTTGATAAATTACAAAAGAAAGCATCATATGTTATTTAGAAACATCACATGTTAATCCAGCTAAAACTTACTCTTTCTTTGGCGCTGAGGTCGAACTTGATGCAATACTCCTCTTGTTATTTTCTTCTCTTTCAACAACTACTTTTACACTGAAATCACAATATATTCAATAAAGCATCACATTTTTAACAAGAAAGCATCACAGGCTTATCAAAGAACATAGTTGTTAAACATAAACAACTTACTTTTGATTTCGAACTGTTGTAGATGTTGTTGAAATACCACTCTGGTTTTTCTTTTTAGAAGCAACAATTTTTATTCTTTTTCCATGTGTTTTTGACAAAATTTGATCTCCTACTTCTTTATTTTCTTCTCTCTCTAAAAAATAACAATAAAATTATATGCAAAACAAAGATTAATAATAAAAAAACAGTAGGATCAAGACCTTCAGCATTCACATCTCTTGTTACGTCCTCAATTACATCTCTTATTACGTCCTCAACTCTTTGTTTATGAGGTGGTCTTCCTTTCCTCTTATATACAATTCCTTTTACAACTATAAAATTATAAATATAAAAATCATTTTCAACTATGATTCAAATGAACTCATTTGCCAAATCATAATTATAGCATAAATTTAGCATATAAGAATCATTTTCAAGAGATATACCTTCAAGAGGATGTGGGATTATAGGTTCTTCAACAACTTGTGTAGAATTTCGAGTGACAACTACCATATTTTTAAAATTTGAAAAACACTAAACCCTGATATAAAACACATTGAGTTGGTGCAGTACATTTCACAGGTTTATCATCACATGTTCATCCAGAAAGCAATACATTCAGGTTATAGTTAAACAAGAAAGCAATACATTTAGGTTTATCATCACAACTGATAAAGAAAGCATCACATTTTATAACCGCATTTACATCACAATTCATAAATAATTGTTCAAGAAAAGTTCAAGAAATGTTCAACAAATTGAAAAAATATTCAAATCACAAAACAGCGCAGCATAAATGTTCATGAAATCCAAAAAATGTTCAAGAAAAGTTCAAGAAAGCGCAAAAATGTTCAAGAAATCGTGAATAATTCATAAATAATTCATGCATAATTCAAGAATAACTCGCATGAAAATGAAACGTAATTGAACAAAAAATACATAAATTTGCATAAAAAAGAAATTTATCAAGAAATGCAAGATGATAAACAATTACCTAATCAGCAACTAATAAGTAACAAAAAAATACCTAATGGCAACTACCTAATAAACAAAATCACTAATAACTTCCAATAAAAACTAAATAATAACTTCAAAATCAGTAATAAAAAGAAATGCAATTGAACATGAAATCTCAATTACCTAATCAACAATAACTAATAACCTAAAGTAATCAGTAATCAGTAATAAAAATAAACAAAATCGCAATTACCTAAGAATCAAAGGTTAAGACCAGCGAAAATGGATTTAATAGCAAGTTCAAGAAATGCAAGATGATAAACAATTACCTAATCAACAATGACGGAATGAAGGAACGAAGAAGCGAAGAAGGAAGTTCAGAGCACAGCGAAGAAGGAAATTAAGAAGGAAATTCTAATATGGAGTAATTATAAAGGCTGAATTGAAGGAAGTGGAGTAATAGGAAACGCAAATGGAGTAAATGCGGAATTGAAGAAATATAAAAAAGGAAGTTCTGAAATATAAAACACGCGTTAATCACAACCGTTCATTCTCATCGTACAACTTAGATTTTAGTTTACATGGTTCTTATATAGGGTTGGTTATCATTTGAACTTCTCCCTATATATATATATATATATATATATATATATATATATATATATATATATATATATATAATTAGGTGATTTGAATTAGAGTTTAATAATTAGAAAAAATTATAAAAATCGGAAAAAGGTATAGGAATTATAGGTGATTTGAATTAGATAACCAAATGATTAAGGATGCAGATTGAAAATTCAGAATAATTAATCGGAAGATTAAGATTTAGAATTTTGAGTCTGTTACAGCCTTGGCGTAAGCCTCTCTTGGGCTTGATAGTTTGAGATGGGGACCCATTGAGCATTATGGCGTACTGGGTTGAGGTAATGCTTACATTGATCTCCCAAATAAACTGTGGAGGGAAGTTGAGTGATGTGAGCATATCATGCAGAAAAGACCTGTCCTTCGTATTGTATGCCTTTTGCTACTCGACCTTGATGAGGAAGTTAGGGTAGTATCCTTTCCTTGAGTGATGTTTAACTATGTCTTGGCAAAGGAGGATGTTATGGCTGATCAATTTATCTTCTACAAAAGCTCCTTGTGTATGGTTTATGATTTTGCCAAGGACTCTCTTCAATCTCGAGAAGATGAGCTTAGATATGCATTTGTAGAGAGTGTGACAACATGAGATGGGTGTATAATCCCTCGGTGTCGGTGGACAAGAGACTTTTGGGATGAGAGTTATAACAATGAAATTCTCCAAACATTTTTAAAGAACATCAAGTAGGTCAGTCCAATATGTATCTCTATACATATCTATGTAAATGACTAGACATCTTTATGTCTCTATAGCCCATGAAACTGCGCTATCAATCAACTTACAACTAGTCCAAAAAGAAGTCATTTATGTCTAACTTAATGATTCGGAATAAGGACAAAAAATATTTTAGATAACTTCGGTTCACTTATAGGGTTTCATTTATCAAATCACATATTTGACAAACCTATCGAATGTTATAAAATGCTTTGGACATTTTATTTAATACCAAACCAAGATTAAATAAGAACAATAATTTTATTGATAAACATAAACTAACATATCAAAGTGCTTTAACTTTGTGACTAATTTTATAATAATAAAATAGTACACAACTAAAACAACTCTCCTATATGTTTGAGCATCAAAACTCTTGTATAACTCTTTATACTTGAGTTAGGACTATGGTTTAGTTAATGGATATAATCCAATAGAATTTTGCATACTTTTAAGTTTTCTTAACTTCAATTGAAAATTAGCTATAATGCCATGTTTGAAAATCTTTTAAAACAAACATCTCTTTCAGAGTAAAGGCAATAACCCGATAATAATCAAAACCGCCTTTATCTTTCAGAAGCTAGCATATGTGTAACTTTTACACTCTTATTCAAACTCATCTATCAAACTAAGAACTTATCTTTTAGTCCTATTAAGGTACTACAAGATGTTCTCAATCATTACCCTATGGTCATTTTAAGGACACGACTAGTTTTTTCTCATCATACTCAAAGCATAAGAAAATTTTAGTCAAGCACGTACCATACATGATGGATTCAAAGGCCAAAGCACATGAAATCCTAAACATCCTCTGAAGCTCCACATATATCATTCGACATAGTTTCTTACTAAGAGAAATGCCATGAGACATGGGTTGGAAACACTTCTTAAAGTTATCCATTTTAATTTATCAAAGATATTTTCAACATAAGCTCTTTGACAAAGTTCAATCATCCATCTAAATCTATCTCTATAAATTTGGATGCCCAAAATGTACAAAGCCTCTCCGAGATAATTTATAAAAGAACAACTATTATGTCAAGCCTTTTAACATACTCGAATATCGATGCATTGTTCCTTATAATCAATATGTCACCACATACAATACTAAGAAAAACAACAAAACTCACACTATCATTCTTGCATACACAAGACTCTTTCGAATTTTTAGAAGAAACAAAACTATTTGTTTTACCTCTTAAAACGAATATCCCTACTCCCGGATGTTTGCTTCAATTCACTAATGAACTTCCAAAGCCTAAATATCTTCCTAGAGCTTTTCAGAATGTACAAAACCATTAGTTTGTGTCATAATATATACTCCTCTTCTAAATCACCATTTAGAATGTTGGTATTGACATTCATTTGTCTAATCTAGTATTCATAATACAAGGTTATTTCTAGGATAATCCTAATGGACTTAAGAATTGTTGTTTACAAAAAATCCTTGTCACTGCAAATAATATGAAGTTCGCTTGAACCTTTTGCCACCAAATGTGCTTCGTAGACAACAAATTTGCCATTCATGTAGTATTTATCTTATAAATACACTTGTACTCGATACATTTAGCACCTTCATTTAAGTCTTCATCTTATAAACAAACTTAAACTCAATGGGTGTAGAACCTTCGGACAAGTCGACCAAGTTCAAAACATATAGGACATACATGGATTCCATTTCAGATTAGATGGCTCCAAGCCATATGTTGAAGTAGGATTTGTCATCGTTGTTATGTACGTTGTAGGCTCCTCTTTATCTAATAAAAGGACTTCATGACTTTCATGAATATGTTAACCATTCATAGGCTTCCCTTTGGAGGTTTTATTCTTCCTACTACTCCTACAAATTGGGACAATCACTTCAATGTATACAACCAGAGGTAGTACAATACATAAGCTCCCACTAGAGAACCAATCTCTCCCACTAAAGAAGTAATTTGTGATTGATCATCTTAAACTCCTTTAAAATAAATCTCTTCTCCCACTTGGCTTTTAAGAAAGACACTTTCTTTCAAAAAAGACATATTCACAAATCAAAACATTTTTGCTTGCAGAGTTGTAGAAGTGATATTTCTTGGTCTCTATCAGATTTAGGTTGGAGCATACCCGACTGTAAACATTTTACTTATGCTTGACAACCCTAAACCTCTATACAATTTAGGAACTCTTCCAATCCATAACTAATATGGGGTTGTATCAACAACTTTGGATGAAGTGTGATTTTAAAACATGAACAACAATAAAATTGCATTAACCCAAAATTAAACGGAAAACTTGACTAAAGCTCATCATCGAATGAACCATATCTAATAAGGTTCAATTTCTCCTCTTGAACACATCATTCATATGAGATGTTCCAGATGGATTTCATTATGAAACATTTTCACAACTATTTGATGATTTAGAACTTCTTGACTCAAATATTAATCACGTTGATCTCGTGCCTAAATTATCTTGTCAAGATGATTCCAAACTTCATTATGAAAACCTTTGAACATTTCAAAAAATTCATCTTATTAAATTGATACATCAATATGTACTTACATCAATAATATTTGTTATGAAGTACTCATACCTTCCCTGGCCGAGATATTCATAGGGCATATACATCTGAATGTACTAGTCCTATTAAATCACTATCTCATTCACCATGTCAATAAATGATGATTTAGTCATTATTCTAAGCAACAAGATTCACATATCCCATATAATTTATAATCAAATGAGTGCAACAATCCATCTCAATGGAGTTGTAGCGTGTTTCCAATTTACTTATTCAAACGACAATGCCAAAGATATGTATGATTAGAATCCATTGATTTTAGTCTTTTAGAATTGTCAATGTGATAATTCAGTTTATCTAAATCTATTATGTAAGATCATTCATGTAATGACCAATATCATAGTAGATTTCGACTTTGTAAAATGAACCATTCCTAATTACGAAGTTGAAATAATCAGAATATGAAATCAAATTTCAACTCATAGTTAAAACTCAATAACTATAATTAAGATCGAATATGAACTCTGAAGATAAAGACAAACAATAAGATCATATGGCTAATGTAGCTACTATAGCTGCATTTCTCATACGTAGGTCAAACTTTGCATTCTAATTGTTGCAATTTCTCTACATTTCTACAAATGTAATATTACAAAATGTATCCAATACCAATCAATTAGAGTTAACAAAGTTTCATCTCTATCACCTAAATACCTAAAGTAGAAGCAATGTAGACATTCTTCTTGTCTTTAACATATTTCAAACAATTCTACTTGTTAATCATAAGAACATCTTTCTTTGGTTCAACACAAAATTGTCTGTATTGTAGTTTAGAATATACCAATCACTTTTAAATGATTGTATTATTTACAGAATAAGAGTCTTGTCAAACTCAACATTAAGGTATTCTTTGTTTTCAAAATGACTTTTCATGTTGAAAAAGCCACGCCTTTATTGAGTTGGCTATCAACTATAGCCTTGAACATCTCAAAAGTCTCAATCATAGCTTGTTTCTAAAACATATCTTTGAGTTGAGTAAGGATGTCAAAACTTCAATATTCTCGAACTATTCAAGAATCATAGATGTCATCATCAAACATGTGACATACAAGAAACTTTCATTTGTAATTTCAAAACTACCTTACCCAAAGCAAACAGATTAAACATATGGGTTAATACGGATTTGGGATTTTAAGTATATCAAATATACTTTCATGTTTTGAGAACTATTCTCAAATTCCTTGACAACACAAGGAAGTTGTTTTAAATTTGTGTTTCTTTTCAAGACTATAAACAAAAATATAATCATTTGAATCATATGCCATCTGAAAAATTCAAAATTATATTATGTCTATCATGATATAACTTTATATGATTTTAAACAATTTATAATCACTAGTTATAAACACTTTATTCATTTTATGTTTTCCCTTATGAATATAGTGATTCCAAGATCCTATTTAAAATAATCGTAAGCGGACTTGGGCCCTACTCTTAAAATCATTTTACTAAGGTAAGTAAACTTTTTACTAATTACAACACATGTAATTCTTGGTTGATAGATGATATCTCTATATCAAAAGCCTACCCTTATGCTTCAAAACCCAAAACCCTTTTGATGATTTTGTTGAGCATAACCAAACAAACGTGTAAATTTCCCAAATTTACTTTATTCCACCTAAACCAATTAGCAACATCCTTAAATCAACGCGGATCTCCATCCTTTACCAATTTGGATGTAAAAGAAATTTTCGAAATTTATAATTCCTTAATTAGTAAATTACAAAGTATAAACAATGCAACATACATCGTTAAAATTAGAAGATATAAATCGATTCAACAATCGTAAACTTTATTCTAATTTGGGTCATACTAGTCACCATATGCAATGCATAATATCAAATATTATAAAAGATACAATTATTTTAATATCACAGTATTAAAATAAAATACATGCAATCAAAACATGAACAACTTAATAGTATTAATCATATTAATAAGATTAAGCAATAATATAATCAAATAAATCAACCATTTAAATAATTAAAGCAAATAATTAGTTTATAGAGTTATTTATGTGTAATTTAATCATATTAACGACACCCATTACTTAATTATATTAATCACATTAATAGAATTAAGAAATTACTAACTAAATATTTTAATTAGAATAAATTTAGTAATAATAACTATTTGTGCAATTAATCAAATGAAATTAAGTGACAACTAATTTAGAGTGTGGTTTAATTCTCAATTAAACAGACCATCAATACATTTATGAAATTAATTAACTATTAATTTAATTAAATTAAAATCTTTAACTTCTTTAATTATTTTATTCAATTATAAATTAAATGTGGAATTAACTATTATAAATTATAAGGTAATTAAAGTTGCTTTTATTGGATTAAATAGGAAGGAAGAATAAAATTAAAAAACAAATATATGCTTCCTTTCCATCTGTTCATCATGAATCAATGGCAGACTTGCAACACTTGATAAACAACCATTTAATACCCGACCCAACCCACTAGGAGCTTTCCCTTTGTGAACTTACTCGCGGTACGCCACCATGGCCACCGTGACGGCCTTTTCTTCCCCCTTTTTTTTTGTTTATTCGAAAAAAAAATTAGAAATATTTGGGGCTAAATTGAACATCACATGCTCAATTATAGGGTCTAATATAACAGGAAAAACACTCAATTATGAATTAATCTTGGTGATAATTAATTGTAAAATTTCACAAATTTAAACAAATATAATCAAATTGGAGAAAAACTTAGGGTTCTTCATTTCGAAAATGAAATTCGGCTACGGTGTTCAAATTACTAGCCCAATTAACAATCAAATTGTTGGAGAAAGCAATTCAAACAAGAAGGAATCAATTTTCTAACCAAAATCATGCCAAAAATCAAATTTTTGATGTTTGATTTTTCGAAAATTTGGGGAATTTCGAGAGTTTTTTTTTTTAAAGAAATAAATAATCCGAAATTAGCAAATAAAATAAACTGATTTTATTTATTTATTGTTAATTTCATGAACTACTTTGTGCATCCAATACATCAAAATAATCCAATTCATTATTTAAACTATCCATATACAAAAAGTAATGAACTTTGAATAATTAAAATCAAATTTTAATCGTATACTTTTAATCCAAAATAATTAAATTCATATTTTAATCAAACAGTTTTAATCCACATTTTAACCTCCCATAATTGAATCAAAATAATAAATTTTATCATAATCATATTATAATAATGCACGAGGCTAACTGATACCACTGTAGGAATATAGATGCGTATAGCGAAATTTCAAGAAACTATTTCTTAACATCTAAACAGAATCACATGCATATCATAATATGAATTATCAGATATAGAAGAATATCATACCCTTGATGCGTGAATTCCACGTTACATAATCGGATATGAAATATACCAAAAAGAGATAATAGAACGTCAAATGTCGTTCCTCTAATGTTGGTCCACAAGCATCGAACGGATCATCACGCATGCTAGTGCGGAATAAGAAAAACTCATTTTCTCATTACTTTTTAGGTGAAGAATATGAGTATGTGGAGAATACTAGAAATGATATAGCTTATCTAAAAGATGAACAAAATGCATCTATTTATACACCATGTATAACCTCTTCATATACCCATTACATGTAACCTTTACATGTCTTAATGTTGATACATAATGTTTGTTTTAATTCCTAATTAAAACACACCATTAAACCACTAGTAACTCTTCATATTTCAAGTAACACTTATGATGATTAACTACATGTTTTAATTCACAATTAAACATATATTCAATCTATGTATAACTTCTCATACTTTAAGTATCTAATGAGCATCTTATGTTCTTGGTGTAAATATATATCCAATCGATTACTTATATGTGTCACCTCATAGGACCCGATTATAATAGTAGTAAACTAATCATATTAGATACAGTTCATAGTTGGTTTCTAGCAAAACACTATGCTCACCTAAAATAATCGAATGTATTTTATCTCCATAATTCGTCCCATTTATATATAGCAATTACACTTGATCAAAGGACACTAATTTCCTTCATAGCTACCACCGAGGACGTAGCCCACATTGAGGTAAACCTCCTAAATCTTGTGTCTTTGTTATTGCTTTCTTTCTTATTGCTTTTCATTGCTTATATTCAAGTGTTTGTTTGTTAGTTGCATAGAATACCCTTATGAAAGGTCTTGGGTGTTTTGAGGGATAAAGATTGAGTCTTTAGGCTCTATTTTGGTTGTTATTTCAGTTTTGATATATTAGTTGTCTTACATAGTTTATGTAAGGCGCATATGCAATATCCAAGTAACAATATAATTTGCCACTAATGTCGATTTGTAAATTATTCAACAATACATTGCGGTTAGGGAATATAGTGTTTTGCTCCGAATAGATTGTTTAAAACTATGCAATCAACTTACATGGAAAATTCAATGATTATCTGGATATTTAAATAGAGTTATGATTTGTAATAGCCAATAAAGTATGCGGGTAACCATTTTCAATTGATATGTTTTAATAAAGGAAGCTATAAACATGTATGTAGATAAAAGAACAGTTTATTAACCTTTTTTATAACTCTTTTCTCTTATGGACTTATAAATGTTTTATTAACTCCTTTGTTTTGTAGTATATAGAAAAAGAAAAAGTGTATTCTACTTTACAATGCAGTACATTGCTCAAGAGATAACAAATGCGAATAAAAAATGCATTGTAAATTTAAACTTATTTCTTTATCATCAATACTACTTTACTTGAACATTCCATATATATTTTGACTAAGATAAAGTTAAGTACTTGATTAACATTACCCTCAAAATATGGAATGTACATGGTACTAAATCTCATGGTTCCCATTATTTAAAAAAGCACCTGAAATCCAATGCTAACCCTTAAAAGTAACAGACCTAAACTTTAAATAAATTCATGAATCACAAAAGGTTTGCAAAAGCAAATATTCATAATATTTTTTTCATAGCTACTTCATTCTAAGGATTAAGATTGGAATTTCAAGAGTTAATTTAGTTGTATGAGCACCAGGTAATTCATTGATAGTAAAAAGCTTGATAAACTAATTGTAAGTATTTTTTTCTAATTATATTAAAGATTTTTGAATCCTTGTCATTCGTGAGAATCTTAAAATTTGTATACTTGTAATCTTATTTTATTAGGTTTTGGTTAACAGTCCTGAAAAGGTGAAATTAGATATCATAATGATTCATTAGGATAATAAATTGATACCTTTTATAAAAAATGTTGATGTTGTGTTGTAATATGTAAACGCAACTGTTTTGGTGCTCTGTTGTGTATCAAATATCTGGAAGCAAAAGTTGTAAAATGCATGATTAGCTGTATGAACTTAATGAAAAACTATGTTCCATATTTAACAAAACAAGTTTACCGTTATGGAAATATACGTGCTATATTCGACTTAATCCGTAATCCAATGCTTTATTTTGATCAATTATTTAGTGAATTATATACGCAAACAATTTCTAAAAAGTTAATATTATGAAAGTATACTATTAGACGATTCAAATAAGATCTCATTTCACTATATTTTTTCTTACACATTACCGTAATATAGAAAATAAGTTTGAACGATAAATTATGTCAATAATAAATAGTAGCAAGTATTTTAGAACGGAAGAAGTAATATGGAATGGAGGAAGTAAATAGTAAGGGCAAAAAGAATAAAAAATATAGTTTGTGAAGGAATGGAAATTCAAATTAAATAAAATTTAAAACAGAGAAATGTTTCCAATATCTGATACAGAGGAACGAATATGAAATAATAATTTTATACAAAAAATAACCCATACTCTGAACTAAAAGTGAAGGCTAAAATACAATAATAAGATAAAAGTGAGAATAATATGTAGGCCTCGATTTTCACCACGGAAAACTGCTTATGATCCTTTTTCCATTTCCTTCCCCCTCTCGCCAAAAATGAAGGAAAAAAGAAAATATTATTATCATAAGAAAAAGCCTACGTATATTAACATTAATTTTCGTAGCCCAAGCACATGTGAACTTCGAATCTTAGGCTGTATGAATAGAATGAACACTTATTTATTTACAATTGTACTAATTTGCTTTTTATCGCTAATTTATAAGTATGCAAAAGCAAAATAAAACAAACAATAATTCAAAATATAAATTAAAATTATTGTTATGAAAAAACATTTTAGATTATTAGCATAAGAAAGAAAGATGTTATAAAACAATATGTAGATAATGTTGAAGGAAGATACAAAGGCAGGAGTGAAAAGAGAATAAAAAGTTATAATCATTTGGGATAAGAAAGAAAGATATTATAAAAGAATTAGTAGATAATGTTGAATGAAGATGAAAAGGTAGGAGTGAAAAGATGAAGTAGAAATCAATGAAAAGGGGTTTTTATAGCGTAATAAAGTGTAAAAAACATAGGAAGAAAACAGTAATTTCATCAATAACTTTATAGAAAACTGTTTCCACCTGTGTTTTAATTTTTACAACCTTGATCCGTATTTTTGGGGTGTTTTATAAGTTATCACATCACTGCATAAAGATTAGTTATCATCTTTCATGTGTCAAATCTATCAAATATTTCATTTTTGCATTTTTTTTAATTCTTTTCTCTTTTCATTATTTACATTCGAAATTAATTTCCAATTGTATAAAATCACAAGAAAAGACATTTTGTTTTGAAAATGAGGCAATGTACTACAGAAGCTTCCAGCAAGACAAAAGAAATTTCAGGTTATACTTAATCTTTAGGTTATTTCTTAATTTAACTATATGTATAATTTATTGGAGTTTTTGGTTGATGTTAAGGCAAATAAGGCCCTTCCTAAATCTATGCTTTAATTTTAGTTTTTTACGTTTCGTCCCGTGATTATTATTTGCTTGTTTGTGGGTCTAGAGCTAAATTATTTGATTACTCATCTTATTACAATTTTGTTTGAGCCTAATTTGTGTGTGGTATATTAAAGAACCAATTTTGAATGAGATTATTTAATCCTGTGATAATAACTGGTTGTGTTTCAGCGTAATTTGTGATAGGATTTAATTTATACTATCATACTTTTAAAATGAATTATTATCTGTTTTGGCTTTGAATATCAAATGATTATTGAAGCAGTGTCTGGTATTTGGTTAATCTGAACATTTTGTTATATGTTAGAGGTAAATCAATAAGACTTTGACGTAGTTAGCTTTGTTTTGTAGGTTCAGAAGCATCTCTCTCAAATACGGAATCAAAATCCGTTGCCATAAGGTCAATGATGGATAGTTATACGTTTAACTATCACTTAGAGCAAGTTATCTTTTATGAATTAAACAGTTCTTTATTGTTATTTTTCTTGTGAAAATAATATGAATCATAAAATTGTTACGAATATATGGAAAACAATATCTAAGATAAAAAGGAAAGCATTTTATTTTTTAGACCCTCTGGAATTCCACAGCTTTTTGTGCAAAAAAACTCTAGGATGGAAAGAAAAGAAACAGAACGAGCTTTTGTCAAAGAAATATGTGTTTGTGCCTATTGTTTGTTGGTATGTTAGACAAATTTTCTACTCTTTTCTTGACATATATATGTAAGTACTAAATAATGGCATCAAAATCAATCAGTATGTTTTGTTCTTACACTTATGAACCAATAAAACTAATACACAATTATCTATTAAAGTATCTTTTATAGGATTATTTGGTGCATACATGTTGCTTATTTAAATATTGATGTCAACACATTTTTATGTTTCTTGAATAGGAATCACTGGAGGTTGGTTATTTTTTTGTCATTTTGGCAAGGCTATGGACTCAAGAAATAAAAAGAGAAGCATTTTGTTACTCGATTCAACTAAGAAAAATGCAAAAGTAATAGAATCTGATTTGAGAAAGTATGTTTATTGTTCTTAGTCTATTCTCAAAACATTTTTTAAATAAAATATTGTTTATGTGGATAGATTATCTTACTTTAATAATTTTTTTAGGTTTGTTTACGATATATTTCAGGCACAAGGTAAATCTGAATCTAAATCTGACATTGATCGTATTCCATTATTTATACCAGAGGTCCATGTTGTATAAAACTTTTGTTTTTTTTAAGATAAATGTATTGCTAATTATATGTCTTCTGAAGTAATGTATTTCACATTAAAGTGATTTTTAGTTTTTGAGAGAATTTGTTGTAACTAGACTTAAGGGGAAGTCTAGGGGAGAAGAGAAGCTTCCATTGAAGCGTGAGAAAGAGAAAAAGAAAGAGAAGGAGAAAGAGAAAGAGAAAGAGAAAGAGAAGAGAAGAGAAGTGGCCTAGTTGAGAATTGTTTTATGTAATTGTAATTGATTGCCTAAGACATAGTAAGAAAATTTTAAAATCCCAAGTGGTCGTGGTTTTTCCTTCTATTAGGCCTAAAAGGTTTCCATGTAAAATCATTTTCTCCATTTATCTTTCTTGCTTTAAGTTTAAGTTTTTATTTTTCATTTTATTATCCGCAAAAATAGGGCTAAAATTCTTAAACGTATACACTACAACAATTCACCCCCCCTCTTGTTGCATTCACCATCTCTAAGTGTTTCTACAATTTCTTGCTTTAAGTTTAAGTTTTTATTATTCATTTTATTATCTACAAGTTCTAAACATACTAATTTGTATGATTAATTTGAGTGAGTGTTTCTCAAATTCAGAGTACACCCTAGGAAGATTAAGTTAGTGTTCCTTGCTTGCATATCCTTAAATCATAACAATCTTGTGAGTGTTTTTAGTTTGTTTGTTTATTTTCCCGAAATATATAAAACTAGAAAAATAGTCCTTAAAATGTGTTTCAACCCGTTTAAAAACCTACCCCAGATCATCCTCTGAATCCTGTCCAAAAACCTTGAAACCCTTCTCAAACCCAAATCAGTCTTTACCATTTGACATTAGCTTAAAATAAACTTATTAAAATCTTTCCGCTTCTAAGCCAAACACATTTTTTTCTTAGCCTTATTACAATTGGAAACTCCCTTTTTGTTAACCTAATCCTTTTATATTATACATATTTGGCGTGTCAGGTAGGGGGTCGCAATTTTTTTTTAAATTGAGAACAAACAACCTAATGAAATTCTTGATCAAATAGGAATGAAAAACATAGAAAAAAATCAAAATCGGAGAATGGTAGCAATCTCTAGAAAGGTAATTTTAGTACAATGACATAGGATGAGGAAATAAAGTATAAAGTATCAAAAGTGAAAAATTCTAAGTATGCGGTGACATGGTTTAAGGGAGTTTAAACGACAATAGGAGCAAAAGCAAAGAGAGAATTTCTACTTGAAGTAAGTTGAATAAAAAATTAAATGCTCTTGTTATTCTTCGTGGAGTACTTTATAAGATAATGGAGGTTTAGTTGAGGAGTACATCGTGGAGTTTGAATATTTTCAAACACGTGTGAGATTGAAGAAAGTAAGGAGTTGAAGATGGGTAGATTCCTAGCTTGGTTGGACAAAGATATACTTATAAAGGTAGAAGTGTACCCAAACTTGAACTTTGATGAGGCTTGTAAACTTGTTATCAAGATTGACAACCAAAGTAAGAAAAAGAAGGTAACCTCATCTTCTTATAATTTTAAGTTTCGAATAACAAATTTTTTATTACGATCTTTTTTTTCTTATACCAAACCCTTCCAAAGAAAATCCTAACTTTCCCAAAAGAGCCATTCCTTTTGAAAAAGATAAGTGTAAAACCGTGAGTAGTAGTGGCGGAATTGGTGATATTGTGTGTTATAAATAATTTGGTAGAGAACATTACAAAAAAGATTTTCCTAATTAAAGAACTTTGAATGTAAGAGCGTTAAGAAAAAAAGGTTGCCCAACCTTTTCCATTCAAAATTAAAGAGGAGGAAAGTGATTCTCAAAATGATGGAGATGATGAGAATGATGATCAAGAGGATGATTGTTTTCCAGAGATTGAAAGGCACAATATTTTGTTGAGGAGGGCATTGCAAACACATGTCATGGTGGAAGAAGCTCCTGCCCAAAGGGAGAATGTGTTTAAGAAAAATTGTCAGGTAAAAGGTGAATTTATACTATCTCATTATTGATAGTGGTCGTGAAGCTAATTTCGTTTCATTTGGTCGTGTTAAACAACTAAAACTAAAAACCACTAGAATTCCCTACCCTCAAAAACTGAGTTGGTTAGCCAAAAGTAAGAACACATGTATTAGGAAACAATGTTTAGTTTCTTTTTCCATTGGTTCTTATAATGATGAAGTTTTGCATGATGTCATTCCTATGGATGCTTGTGACATGTTGCTTGATAGACCTTCGCAAAGTGATAGACAATTAGTTCTTGATGGGTCAACTAATACCTATACAACCACTTATCAAGGTGCCAAAAAATTTATTTACCCTCTCCATCCAAAAATCGTATCTTACCTTGAAAATAACCCTTCTAATTCACTAAATATTACCGTCTTAACCTCGAAACAATTTGGGATTAAAATTTTTGAAACTAATGAGGGGTATTTTTGATTACTAAGCAAGAGCATAAAACGCTTACTAAACAAAATACGAAAGTTGTTGAATTGGTTATAAAGTTTATTGATGTGTTTCCTAATGAGTTGCCTAAAGGTTTGCCTCTAATTCTTGGAGTGGAACATCAAATTGATCTCATTCCAGGTTTGCCCCTTCCAAACAAACCTCCTTATAGATGCCGTTATATGGAGACTAAAGAATGACAAAATCAAACAGTGAGTTTGAGCATGGGTTATGTTTAAGAATCCCATGAGTCATGGTGGGTTTCAGCCTTGTTGGTGCCAAAAAAAGATAGTACTTGGTGTATATGCATTGATAGTAGGGTTATTAATAATAAAACTATCAAGTATGGGTTTCGAATTCCTAGGCTTGATGATTGTTGGATGAGTTAAGTGTAGCTACTTGTTTTAAAAGATTGATCTACAATGTGGATACCATCATATATTTGGTTTTCGTTTGATTTTTCTAGTGTATTATTCATTCCCATTATTTTTCTAATGTATCGTCGATTTGTCCCCCTATTTTGCTGCGTATTGCATGTTGGTCGTCCCTATTTAAAAATTTTGACTTCACCATTTGCTTGCCAAATGATTTCTGACACGGATATACTTACTTATATGCTTTATCTTGCTTTGATAATGTTAGTACATAAACACTTTAGTGTTGTTGAGGTATGTTATATACATTCCTTTCCAAAAAAATCTTCATGCAACATACATGTATCATACCAATCTTATATTGTTCTTGATATAGGAGGCCTGCATAAGATATAAAGATCTATAACTTAAGAAGACTATGGCTTGGTGGATTTTGTACTTTTTATTATGTTGTGTTTGAAATTTTTTATTGGTAATAATAACTTGAATTGGAAACACTGCAGTTCTTAAGCAAGTTCTACTCTTGTTAACTCTTTTTAGTATTAATGTACTTTCATCCTTTTTAGGTACTATAAAAAATATTTCATTTAGCCACGCCTAATTAGCCACACTTAATCAAATGTGTTTAATTATTGGTCAACATAATTACTATAATGTGTTTACCGATCGGAAAATAGCTACACTTGTAACTGTGAGGAATAAGTAGCAAAAATATTAGTAAAATGGATTAAATTTACCACCCTTACAAGTGTGGCTAGTTACTATTAATAAAATGCATGATGATATTCTTAGATATCGAACAGACGGTAAAACATGAAAAGATTTTGATGTACAATACCATGACTTTACCTTTGACCCTCAAAATGTTACGATAAAGCTTTCAAGCGACATATTTAATCCTTTTTGCATCAAGAGTAGTACGCACTGTACTTGGCCAATGTTATTAATTTCGTTTAATTTACCCCATGACTTTGTATGAAACAATCATTGATCATAGTATGAAACAAGAAGATGTATTGTACGGCTGGGTCAAAAATCGGGCTTTGAACCAATAGATGACGCACCGTGGAAGGCTGAAGCCTGGCTGTTACGGCAGAACCACCACCGTGGAGTGCTCAGGCGAAGCCTGGCTGTTGCGGCAGGACCACCACCGTGGAAGGCTGGAGTTTGAAAGAGTCGTTGAAGGCCTACCCGTGAAATCGACTTCCTCACCTTGAGAGAGAAGCTCCATGTTTTCAAAGTTTTATTATTATTATTATTATTATTATTATTATTATTATTATTATTATTATTATTATTATTATTATTATTATTATTATTATTATTCATGATGTTTCATATCATAGAAAAAAATATTACAAGAAATTGGTGGGGAGTCGAGCTACAAGCTGAGCACCCACACCTTTTTGAATACAAAAGGCGATTCTATGAAAAATGTATGCTCGAGACTTAGTGATACTTGAGTTGCTTACAGCGACCGATGTGATCCATGACAGTAGGGCGAGGGGGTCTTCACCTAGCTCTCCCAAGGTGGAGAAAGCAAAAGGGATAAATTTGTACCCGTTCTCCTCGCACTTAGCAGTGTATTGCTTCCGCTTTCGTTCTACCAGCAAAGGGCGAACTTCCAGTTACATCTACGCAAGCATCTTTACCATTAGCCCAATTAAACAGTAAGAGATCTGCTAGCCTAAGATCTTTATAATAATAATTATAAAGTTATTATTATTTTTTTTATTATTATTACTCCCTTCGTTCCTTTTTGTTTTTCCACCTTACTAAAACGGATAGTTCCTTAAGTTTTTCCATTTTCGAATACTTTCCATTTATGGAAAGTTTCATCCCACTTTTACCCCTTAAAACCCCACTTTTCTTACTTCACACTACTATTTAATTATTTTCTCTCTCATACTTCCAATACAATCATTACATTACACTATTATTTAATTATTTATTCTCTCATACTTCCAATACAATCATTACTTCCCACTACTATATAATTAAAATAGGGAAATTCCACGTGGTAACCCAAAGGTTTTGGGTTTTCCATGTGGTAACCAAAACTTTTTAAAAATCCACGCGGTAACCCTGAGGTTTACTAAATTGTTCCACCATGACCTTTTTGCACATAAAATATTAGTAAAACGTTAGCAAACGTTAATTTCAAAGCTTTATAGCTGTTGTACGGCTATTTATGCGATTCACCATTTCATATGCCATTAGTTCTAACCTTTTTCCCCAAAATATAAACCCCAATTCTACCCTTTTTGGCTTTAAGGGAAATAATATAATTTTGATGAAAGATGATAGAGTTAGGGTTTATGTTTTGGGGAAAAAGGTTGAAATTGATGACATTTGTACATCAGCCTTAAAGTTTCGATATTAACGTTTGTTAACGTTTTTATGTGCAAAAAGGTCATGGTGAAACAATTTCGTAAACCTCAAGGTTACCACGTGGATTTTTTAAAAGTTTTGGTTACGAAGTGGAAAACCCAAAACCTCAGGGTAACCACGTGAAATTTCCCATTAAAATAATACCCACTACCACCAAAGATTCCATTTTTCTTAATCTTGGTGAAAAACCCAAATAGGAACATCAAAAAGAAACGGAGGGAGTATTATTATTATTATTATTATTATTATTATTATTATTATTATTATTATTATTGTTGTTGTTGTTGTTGTTTTTGTTTTTTTTCGTCGTTAATATTATTGTTATTATTATTATTATTTAATATAATGATTAATTAAATATTTTTTTATATAATTAATTATTATAATTATTATTATAATAAAACCTACCATAATATAAACCCACATGTGGTTTAGAGATCTTTAGACAACTATTTTGTATTGTTTGCCTCTGAGGTCTCTCCCTATTGTATGCACATGAGGAGTGGACTAATACAACCCTTCCTAGAAGATGGGTATTCTCTCCGGACTAATGCAAATTTACAGTAGATTGAGCCCTTAGTTTTGATGTAGATTTTGTTTTTTTTGGAATGAAAAATTTCTTTTTCCAAAAATAATAATAATAAGTAATAATGATCTAATTTGATCTGATCTGGTCTGATCTGATTTGTTCTGATCTAATATGATTTGTTCTGGTCTGATTAGGTGTAGTCTGATATGATGTGATCTGATTTAAATAAGAATAAGTAATAAGTTCAAAAAATAAGTTGAAGAGAAGCAATCCCAAATATTGTAATTTAACTTATATACGCAGGGTTCACATACAAGTGTGAGTAGCCTTCCCGTTGTTAAAAATGGTTGTTGGTTGTTAATTTTTGGGAAATTTCACATAGTAGCATCCAGTTTTCATGAAATGTCAGCGGTAGCACTTTTTTAAGAAAATTCCACACGGTAGCATCTAATTTATGCACAAACCAATTGTCGTAGCATTTTCCATTAAGTTCTTGTTAAATCCTGTTAAATTCATCATTTGTAAGTTTTTTCTGTATGGTAGCATCTTGTTTTCTTTTTTATCAATTCACCATTTCAACATTTAATTTAGCAATCTAACGTTTGGTTTACCATTTAATTCATTAACGCCCATAAATATTATAATACTTTTGTTTTCATTAAAAAATGACACGATCTATTTAGCGACAATAATATTACTCGTTTAAAAATGACACGATTTATTTAGCGACATTAATATTACTCGTGTAAGAATGACACGATCTATTATCATTATAAAGTTATTTTAAAACGAGTAATATTAATATTACTCGTCTAAAAATGACATGATCTATATCGTGTCATTTTTAAACGAGTAATATTAATGTCGCTAAATAGACCGTGTCATTTTTTAATGACAACAAAATTAATAAAATATTTTATCACTACTACAAATCATCACTTGTACCACAGTAGTAGTCTTGGCACAAGAATTTCCCATGGCTATGATGTCCAGCCACGGGAATTTAAGTTAGAGACTACCGTGGAACAAGTGATCGTGGCTAGATTGTTGCCATAGGAAAATTATGGTTGTGGCATAAACTCTTTTTCTTGCCACGGTAGATCCTGTGGCTAAATATATTGTGTTGCCACAAGCATAACCCGTGGCTAATTATATTTTTCTGCCACATAAAGTGAATCATTGTAAATTATATTCATCTACTAGGTGCACCACACGTGGCTACAAATCAGTTATACACTACTCGTAAACCAGGAAATTTAGCTAGTAGCTAGTATGGATTTAATGTTAACAGTCGGTAACAGTCCTTCCACACAAGTGCTTTGGGTAGGATTTGAACCCAAGACCTTCAGGTTGGTATACCAACCCACTAGGTCATCAGTTATTTACTGATAATTTAAGTAATGTTATTATACTTATAACATAACACTCCTACCACTTAGTGTATTATAATAATAATAATAATAATAATAATAATAATAATAATAATAATAATAATTATTATCTCATTTTATTTTTTTTTAAAATTCCGAGTTAAAATTGATTTAGTACTTAGTATCAATTTAGTCGGAAATTCCTACTAACGTTTGTCAATCGGAAAATTAGTTAGAAACTTTCAGTCGAGATTACTCCGTGTTTTTGTATAGTAACGGTTAGAGAAAGAGAAAAACATTTTTCATGTGTTCTTGAATTTAAGAGGATGATAAGATCTGATTTTCACTAAATAAAAACTTGGAAAAGTCTTGAAATAGGTTAAAAACAACTTCCTTTCTTTTGTTGAACATACTTTAATCTTACCTAAAATCATTGTTTAAGGTCTAGTTTGAGTATTTGCTAAGTGAAAAAAGCTTCTCAAAAATAATTTTAAATGTTTTTATTTAAAATATATTAAATTGAATCATTATTTATAAAAAAATTTCTTATATAAAATTTAAAAAAACAAGAAAAAATAATGACTTATTTGCTAATAAATCTAGAACTAATTAAGTTGGATGAAGATTTTGAATTTAAATATTTGATTAACTTTTTATTTTTTTAATTTGCTCTTAAAAAATACTATCCGTGGCAAGATCACAACTTGCGATAAATTCAAATTCAGGTGTCATAATTTATAAGACAATCACACAATTGCTATTTAATCGTGACCTATAAGTCTTTATTTGCCATGATAAATATTTGCCCGAGAAATAATTTGTGGCACAACTTTTTTTGTCACGATAAATGTTTCGTTGTGACATAATCTTTGGTACAACTATTTGTTTGTAACAAAAAAAATTAAATTTCCCGTGGCAAGATTAGTGGCGCAAGTGTTTGTTTGCCATGGTATTAATTTACCTGTGGCAAAAGTGTTTGTTTGCCACGGTATATATTTACCCGTGGCATAATTTGTGGCACAAGTGCATCTTTGCCACGATATATATTTACCCGTGGCAAAAAATTTGGGTATGGTTGTGATATTGTCTTGAAACCTATTTTTTCCATGGCAAGATCAAAACTTGCCACAGATTTTGAATTCCCGTGGCATAATTAGTGGCACAAGTGATGATTTGTAGTAGTGTAGGCAACAAAAACCTTCTCCATCTGACACAATACCATCACCACATTATTTCCAAGTTTATCTAGCTTCTCCATTCACAATTCTCTCGCACATAACTCCTTAAAAATTGTGATAAACTAGATATTATATCTAGAATACCAATATCTTTTACAGCCCTTAAGGCAATAGGAATTAAATCATGCATTAAAATATGACAGTCATGGGTTTTCATATTGAACAACGTACGCTCCTTTAAGTTTACACAACGATAAAGTTAGCTACAAAGGGAATTATAGTGACAAAGATGGCGATAAAATTGTTTTATCTCGAACCTGCGACAAAGAGTTTTGTCGCCATCTTTGTCGCCAAATCTCTTTCATCAGAATTCAATTTTGTCTCCAAATTAAATTGTTTTTGTCGTGTCATATTGATAAGTTTTTATTTGACTAAAAATAATAAATAAATAATTGAAACATATAAGAATAATTAAGAAAGTAAATATCGTAAAATTTTTTACTTATTGCATATTTTGTCTTAGGAAGGGAAATAAGATCAAAAGATTATGCAAAGTAGATAATAGTTGGTTACATGAAAATATTTATCTAATTTAAAATCTAATATTCTTTGTTTAAACTAAACTAGGTAAAGTTTGCCCAAATCAATGAAAAAAGTTAATATTGGGTAAACAATTTGTAAAAAATGTAAGTAATTATGTTTCGATTTAAAAAAATTATATATTAGGTAAATTTAATAACGATAATATATATTTACATTATTATTTGAAACTGTTTATATATATTTTTTGTACTAACAAATTTATGCACTACACGAGTTTCAATACTAGTACACTATAACAAATGAGTTAAAAAAATAACAAATAGCAAAATTTTGAAGTATGGGCTAATTGATTAATTTAATAGGGTAAGAATTAATTACATGACACTTTATTTACCTATATTAATTTATAGAAAAAATAAGTTAAGTATTAAAAGATTTTGATAACATCAATTCTTTAGATATACTTAAATAAAAATCAATAACGATTAACGAATATTTCTATAATATTTTCCTTAAACAAATGAACCTTTTTGTATGGTAATATGGATGGTAATCAAGTTTATACTATTATAATTTATGCAACCAATTAATAAATATAATATTTTTTATGATCACACATGACAATTTAATATCGTACATTATAATCAAAGAGTTGAAAATAACAAATGACAAATCTTACATTACGATAGATTGGTAAATCTAATAGGGTTAGAATTAATTAGCAGACACTTCATTTCTTGAAGCTATGTTATTAGGTTAAGTTTTTCTGGTAATTAAGTTTATATAATTATAAATCTTGCAATCAGTTAATAAATATAAATATTCGAACATTATACGTGACAATTTAATATAATAATATTATATTTATCTATTAAATTGTAATGTGTAAATAAAAGATCTAATTAACTATAGAGGTTTAGATGCTAATTATAGTGAAAAGCATTTGATACAAGTAACTATACATATACAAATTCTTGTGAAAGACGGTGTCTTTGAATGAATATTTGTAATTAGACCGGCCTATTATATATGTTTTAAATATTATAAGTATGTATTAAGAATGATGTAAGTAGACATCATATCATACCATTATATAAAAGTTTTGGAAAATTCCAAGTGTCATCATTTAAAGAGACATGAAAATATTTATGAAATTTAGAATCTAATATTTTTGTTTAAGTTTGAAGCTAAATTAGGTAAAGTATTTGTATGATATACTATATAGCAATTTTATTTAGTTAACTTAGAATTTAATATGTTCAATTGAATGAAAAAAAAAAAGTTATGTATCAGGTAAATAATCATACAATACTATAAAAGTTTTGGAAAATTCTAAGTGTCATCATTTAAAGAGACATGAAAATATTTATCAAATTTAGAATCCAACATTTTTGTTTAAGTTTGAAGCTAAATTAGGTAAGTATTTGTATGATATACTCCCTCCGTTCTTTTAAGTTCTTCCACCTTACTATAACGGGTAGTTTCAAATATTCTTCCACTTTAGAATACTTTCTATTTTTGGAAGTTTTCATCTCACTTTTACCCCTTAAAACCTCATTTTCCTTACTTCACACCACTAGTTAATTATTTTCTCTCTCATACTTCCAATACAATCATTACTTCACACAACTATTTAATTATTTTTTCTCTTATAATTTCAATACAATCATTATTTTCCACTACTATATAATTAAAACAATACCTACTACCACCAAAGATTCCATCTTTCTTAATATTTGTGAAAAATTCAAAGTGGAACATCAAAAAAGAACGGAGGGAGTACTATATAGCAATTTTATTTAGTTAACTTAGAATTTAATATGTTCAATTGAATGAAAAAAAAGTTATATATCAGGTAAATAATTATACAATACTATAAAAGTCTTGGAAAATTCCAAGTTTCATCATTTAATGAGACATGAAAATATTTATCAAATTTAGAATCTAACATTTTTGTTTAAGTTTGAAGCTAAATTAAGTAAAGTATTTGTATGATATACTATATAGCAATTTTATTTAGTTAACTTAGAATTTAATATGTTCAATTGAATGGAAAAAAAAGTTATGTATCAGGTAAATAATTAAAATAAACTTTAGTAATAATGTTTTAATTAAAAAAATCATGAATTTGGTAAGTTTAAGAACGATAGTATACAGTACTTACATTATTATTTGAAATTGTTTTTATATATATTTCACACTAACAAATTCGTGCATTGCACGAGTTTCTAAACTAGTTTAAGATATTGAACTAGACATTAAGGATACAGTAAGTCTGCATTAAGGATAATATAAGTAGGCATTAAGAATATAATAAGTAGGTATTAATCTTTAACGGGCTAGGCTTAAGATAAGTCTCTCAAAGAGACAGTCTCTCAAAAGACTAGCTACTCAATGTAAATTCCTGTGAGAGACGGTCTATTTGAGAGACCATTTCTAGTTAAGCCAGCTCATTATATATTTTTTAAAAATATTGTAAGTAGGCATTAAGAATGATGTAAATAGACATTTATGATATTGAAAGTAGGCATAAGCATTAAAGATAATGTAAGTAGGCATTATAGATAAGGTAAATAGACACTAATCTTTAATAGATTGGATTTGAAATATGTCTCTAAAAAAGACAGTCTGTGAAGAGAAATCGTTTTAGGGGGAGAAATCCAACTCAAAAGTCATTACAACTTAAATAGCGCTCCCTCGACGGCTTCGAAGAGCTGCCTTATGTAGTAAAAATAAAGTTTATTCCGATTTTTAATCTATCTTATTAGTATAAAGCTATAGATGTCCATGTAATTCTACGTTATTTTTTTTTATTCACATCCTAATAGCGAAATAAAAATAAGTTACAAAGTAATTGACGAATGCATTATATATGAATCTTGAGTAAATATAATTGAGCAAATAAGTACATATTCAATATCCAATACACTACACTAAAATTTATCTAACTGAATATTGTATGTATGATATGTATAGCAGCTACTCTCTTCTCTTAAGAGACCGTCTCTTTGAAAAATGTATTTCAAGCCTAGCCCATTAAAACTTAATGTCAATTAACCTTATATTCTTAATGCCTACTTATATTATCCTTAATGCTCACTTCATCCTTAATGCCTATTTTTAATATATCTTAAATGTCTACTTACATCATTCTTATTGTTTTCAAATTCATCAAATTATATTAATGACCTGTTTAGTAATGAAATGGTGAAAATGAGAATGATTTATTAGTACTACAGTTTTATAATATGTATCATGTCATTCTCATACTAATGAAAGTTTGATTTTTCTTTAAAAAATTTTGTTCACAATTTTCCATTACTACGTAATACCTTAAGTGCAAATGGTAATACATATAAATGAACTTAGTGAATGAAATGAGATTGTTAAAGGAGATAAGTATGACCATTACACTTGTAACAGACTCAAAATTCTAAATCTAAATCTTCCGATTAATTATTTCGAATTTTCAATCCGAATCCTTAATCCTTTGGTTATCTAATTCAAATCACCTATAATTCCTAAACCTTTTTCCGAATTTTTTTTTTATATAATTTCTTCCAAATATTAAACTTATAATACATATATATATATATATATATATATATATATATATATATATATATATATATATATATATATATATATATATATATATATATATATATATATATATATATATATATATATATATATATATATATATATATATATATATATATATATATATATATATTCTTAAATCTCTTTAAATGTACTAAAATATATTTTATTACTAAGTAAAATTTTAATATTATATTTACGTTTTGTTAAAAGTTACGCTTTTAATTTCATTTTTTTTAAACTAAACTTTATTTATTATTTTAACCTTACAACTTTGACT
>CM033464.1:1924495-1946995 GCA_019425755.1 Amaranthus cruentus
GCAATAAAAAAACTATAACTTGGTCAGACACTTCGTTTCTGAGAAGTTGAAACAATTTTGAGAAAAGCTAAAAACAACTTCTACGTGGGTCTACAGGAGAAGCTATGAATTGGCCAACTTCTCCTCCCAACTTCCCTAAAAACATATGAGGCCAAACACATTTGTTTTTAACAAATGCTTCTTTAAAAACAATTTTTACAGAATTATTTTAAGAAAACAAAAATTAATTTCCAAAAGTTAGGCCAAACATATCCTTAATAAAAAAAGCTCATTTGCCAAGGTAATAAACACTGCAACACTTAGTGAATGGGAGACACAGAAAAAGTGCCCATGTTCTCCTCATCACTTACTCCGTTCTCTTTTCTTATTAAAAATATGTTGTCTCATTCCCAGAGGTGTTCATTCGGGTCATCGGATTGATTTCGGGTCAGGTGTTTCGGGTCGGTTCAAAATCGGGTTTTGTGTTCACATTGATTTTTACATAGAGTCGGGTCAAATCGGACTCGGTTATAAAGTCGGGTGTCTATCAAGTCATCGGGTTTGTTTTGAACACCTGTGCTCATTCCCCAATCAATAGTTATAATATCTGCAATACTTTCATTTCCTCTTGTGATTTTCCATAAATAATCTCATATCTTCATGCCCAAATTAACCCTCTTCCATTTTTTCATTTCTTCCTCTTATTCATAAAGAATATATACTTTGGTATCAAAACATCGCTACTTCTAGAAGGAATTTCGATACTCATTTATTTTTTTGGATTTTGATCATAGTAAGTTATTTTCTCCCATTGGAAATTCCGGAATTTCTATTAATTTTTTTTATTTATTTATGGGCAGTTTTGAATAATAACATAGGTCTAAGTTTTTTTGAGAATATATTTATTTTCTAGCACTTGATTATTTGAATTTTGATTAGGTCAAATTCAAACCTTATGTTCATGTATGTTTAAATTTAATTTTATTGTTTGATAATATCTCAATGTTCTTGTTGTTCGTAAAATATTGTAAAATTTATGCATAATAATAATAATAATAATAATAATAATAATAATAATAATGATGGTTACATCCACTTTCGGGGAGTTTGGCGACGACGCGCTCGTTTTGTTACGAAGGGTTGCATCGTTTTCTTCGAGCAATTCAAGTAGCACCAAGTCTAGGGCTTACATTTATCATAGACTAACTTTTTGTATCCAAAAGGGTGTGGGTGCTCAGCTTGTCGCTCGACTCCCTACCAACTTCTTGTAATATCTTTTTCTATGAAACATCGGTTTATTATAAAAAATAAAAAAATAATAAAAAAATAATAATAATAATAATATTAATAATAACATGTTCATTTTAATATTTAATTTTTTCTGTTGGGTTAATTATTTATTGTCAAACAAATAAATGTTTAGGGTTATGGAAAAGCAGCATGGTTGGATGCACTTTACACCCAAAATTTCTTTGTGAATTGCTCGGTACATGAGACAGCCAAAAAGAATGAAAAGAACGTGCTTTGCTTAGATTGTTGCATAAGTATTTGCCCTCATTGTTTGTCTATGCACCGATTACACCGCCTTATTCAAATTCGTTGATATGTGTACCATGAAGTTATTAGATTGAAAGATCTTGACAACCTCATTGATTGTTCCAACGTTCAGGTTAATATTACATTTCACTGCTTTTTTCAATTTGTGTTCTTAAATTAAAAATTCTATAATACAAATATACAATTAAGTTATGTCACTCAATTATTTGTCCGTTTAATCTATTTATTTATATAGGCTTATACTATTAATAGCGCGGCTGTTCAAAGGAGCTTCAAATTATTGCACTTCTTGTGATAGAAGTGTTCAACAACCATATATTCATTGCTCTTTAGGGTGCAAGGTAACTAAAATTATTAAGTTTTGCACTTACTTATCTCATATATAATAAATATGAGAATTTCATGTTATATTTGAATTTTCTTGCTTTCTATTAATGCTAGACTGTGTATATGTCGCCTCATGTAGGTATGTAACTAAAGATATGAAAATAATGTAAAACACTTATATATCTAGCTCATATATAATCATCACTTTAAGTTTTTAGTTGAATTGGTTTCTTGACGATATGGTATCGGATGCGGGTTTGAATTTTCAACCACCTCTCATTTAATGATGTTCAGGCGTCATTCACACTTCTAGCCTAATGAGATCTCGTGTAAGGGAGCGTGTTAGAGTGTATAACATACTTTGGTGCCTCACATCAGCTTAAACTTATGGTTGAGTTGATTCTTTGACAAAAACATCATGTCATATCTAGGAAGGTGTATTGTGTCCATGGCATGTATAAGGTGTCAAATTACATTGAGTATTTTGAATTAAGGGGCTTTAGTATTAGTTTATATTATTTTTACTTTAGTTTAATTTCCTTTTTTGGGATTCAAAATTTCAAAAAAAAAAGTAATAAATATCGACTCAAAAACTACACAAATTCTTGGATGAGACGATGTCATATTATAGCCATCTCTATTGTCTTGGTCAAATATACACTTATAGTGTTAAAGTAAATCATGACCTTAAATTGACTAATTATGACTTATAGTTCATCACTTATAACATTAAAATAATCCCTTATAATTGTAAAGTAGTGATCACTTAAAGAAATTAGCTGATTTTGATGATTTGACACAATACCTTCTGAAAAAAATTATAGTGTATTTTTGCTCTAACTTTGAATCCAAATTTTTTTAAATAAAAAATACATGAATTTGAAAAATAAGTAATGTTTAAATTGTTTTGATTGTTAGGTTGATTTTTTATTAGCATATAGGGTTCTTACACCCTACTTAAGAGTATGCAAAGTGTTACAATTGAGCCCGGACTTCTGGTACCCTCAAGACATGGGAGATGATGATATGACCGATGAAACTCAGATGATTGTCGATTATGACGTGTCAATTAGCTCGTATTGTTGCTCATCGGATTCGGATAACTTGAGTATGGCACGTAAAACAACGGCCGAGATCGTCCGGAAAAAACGAAGTGTCTTGTACGTGTGTGGAAGGTCCGTCAATAAGGTTTATGATGAAGAGTTGGCTATTAGCATTAGTAGAAGAAAAGGGATTCCCCAAAGGTCTCCTTTATGTTAATAATATGTAGAAGAATATTTATCAAATAATTCCTACATTTTATAAACATTAATATTTTCTTCATTTAAAATTAATTGTATATTGGACTTTACTGGTTCAAATAGGGGTATTATTTAAGTGCAAACTAAAACTAACGAAATAAAGGTAAGTAAAGTAAAACTAATTGGGTGTTGGACTTCGTAAGGATTCGATTGAATTGAGTGTAACATATTTAAGGGCAAAGTAAAACTAACGAAATAAAGGTAAGTAAAGGTGCAAAAAAAAGTAATTGAAATACTTGTGAAATAGATAAAAAACGACTAAATTAAAAAAAGGAATGATAAAGGAGTATGATTTCCCTCATTTTGCGGAAAGTATTCTCCACCCTCCCATAGGGTAAATTTAAATCGCAAAATGAGGGAACAAGTTGTTATTTTATCTATTTTTCATTACTTTCTAACAAATTTTTTCACATCTCTAACAATCAAATTCCTTTAATTTTTTATCTAATTAACTTTGTTTTCCTATTTAATATTTCCTTCGTTCTAAAAATACTTGCTACATTTTGATTTTGGAAACTATTTATCATTTAAACTTATATGTAGCGACTAATATATAAGTAAAAATATAGTCAAGTGGGATTTTGTTTGAATCGTCTAATCGAATACTTTCATAATATTAACTTTTTATAATTTTTAGATTAGATGTGTATAATTCGACATATAAATGAACAAAATAACATATTAGATTGCGTAAAAAGTCAAATGTAACAAGTATAATGGAACGGAGAAAGTAACTTTTATTACCATCGTGAATATTTATACTCAATTCAAGCGAGCCTTAAAAATAATATATTTCATAATTACTGCACTTTTTTGTCTATTCTATTTCATTACTACATTTGTATATATGTCATAAAATAATTTATAAATTATTTATTTACCTTTAGTTTATCTCTCATTATTCTTACACGTTTGTAATTAGTTAGAGATAATAATGGTATTTCGCTATTAATCAATTATTTTCTTAATAGTTGTGTTCAGCCCAAATGGTAAGATTATTATAAAACGTATTTATTGATAATAATCTTCAATCTTTTTAACTTCAACCTCGTTATAAGTGATAATTACACGTGGTTGGAATTTGTCTTACTAGCCTCACGTGGTTACCATTTCCAAGTACTTGGATTCGTACTATTTGTATGGCCGAGTATTTGATTGATACTAGTTTGAATGTTCGTATAAGTGCATAAGATATCTTAATTTTAATCAATGTTTTACTGCTCTCTAATAGGTAAATCAAATTGAATTGATTATTGTTTCTGCTAAGAAACATGAATCGACAAAAGATCTCGTGAACACCTGAAGGTGAAGCGCTGCTAAAATCAATCGTCTTTAACTCGAAGATAAAGTGATTTTTCCTCTTGTACCTGAGATCTTGCATACAACACGTTAGCCTTGCCCGGGGTGATCTCCCGAAAAACCCCTTCGACGCTCAAGTCAGACCGGAGATGAGAGATCAATGAAGGAATATAATATGAAAACGATTAGTTGTTATTAGTGGTTTGGAGATGGTGAGACACTACAAAAAACACTAAGCTTTTCGACGGAAAAACATTGGTTTTTTCGACGGTTTAGAGATGAGAGATCAATGAATGAATATAATATGAATGAGACGCTTTTTTTTTTACGCTTATTTCCGTCTATGAAATTATTTTTTCGACACTTTTAGCTGTGGAAAATAAAATTTTGCACCTTAAAATCATACTACAATTTTGCGATTTTAGACGCTTTAAAGCGTGGAAAATACTAAATATTTTCGACGCTTTAAAGCGTGAAAAATACTAAATTTGTTAGACGGTTTTAAGTGTCGAAAAATGCTTAATATTTTAGACGCTTTTGTACGCCTAAGTGAAAGTAACGTAATTTGAATACAAGCAAAAACTATAGATGTAATATTAGCAACACACGCAAGTAATTCTTTTCCCAATATACTTGTATTTACGTTATCTAAATGAACAAATCAGAAATATTTGAATTTACAATCTTATTATACATGTATTTATAAACACAATTGACATAGTAAAGAGCGCGACAATTGAAGTTGGCTAAAACTCAAAAATATGTATTATACTCTCTCCGTTTCCTAATGTTCTTCCCATTTAGAATATTCTATTTTGGAAAGAGAAATTTGATTAATATTTTTAAGACATATATAGAAGACAAAATATATCCATGTGAGATCTCGTTAGATTCGTCTTAATGTATACTTTTTTATTATATATTTTTTATAATTTTTTATGATGCGTATTTAGAGATATTTAGGCTCAAAATTTACTTTGAAAACTGTGCAAAAAGTATGGGAAGAACATTTGGAAACGGAGGGAATAGTTTTTAAGCCATTAAAAAAGTCGATCTTTCCCTTCAATCTCTTGGATGCAAAAATTAAGCATGTCCCTTTAAAAATCTACAAATATATGAACATTAAAAATTATTCTAAAAGTAAATTGGTGAACATCAATATATGAAGCTTTATGTACAAATTGAGTTAGTAAATAGAAATAATAAGTAAAAAGGATTAATTGACGTAGTATCTGCAGTTAAATAACAAACTTTAAGAAGTGGTATGAACATAGAAATTCAGTCGCACACCTCTGTACTTAAAGTTGATCTTTAGCTCAAATATATCTATGTTTGTGGTGGGTAACTACACATTATCAAGTATTGCTGAATTAAGTTGAGTGCATCTTATTGAACTATGTGAGTTTTTAGTGCACTTGATAATGGTTATTATTTTAATTAGCTAGTTATACAATGTACTTCAGTCTTTCGCTTTACAAAGCAATGTGAATACCTCTATTGTGTTTAGTGATGGTTTTCCTTGATTAGCGCTACACCAAACAAAACAGCAGCAAAGGTCGTAGGCGCGAAAGCCAAGCTCGAACAAAATAGACCAGAGCAACACTTCAACACTAAACAACTTTGACGACATTAGCGCCCTGAACTGCAATATCGAAAAAGAGCTGCAGCAGCACCATCAAGAGGCCAACAGCACATGACAGCACACAAGAGGACCAGGGGAGTACAAACAAAATTCGAGCACAAATAAAGTGAAGAATACTTTAACAAACCAAAATAACTACAATTTGCTATAAACACACATAAACACACACAATAGTTAAGAATACAATCGATTGATTAAAACTTCATCACACAATTATTTATACCAATGTTTAGATGTTTGACTTATTGTATAGTATACGACATCAAGGAACGTTCGTACCTTTGAACCAATGTCAACAAAATGATCAACATGGTGTTTAAGCAAGTGCCAGAGTCAACGATGTTATTGAGCTTTGCAAGGAGAATAGACCACAATTCCCACAGTAGGGTACTATATAAGTCATGTTTATTGCTAAGATATAGAAATCTGATTTACTTACAACAACTTACTTGAACATCTCCCTTGAATTGAGAATAGGGCAACCTAGAAATGAAAATCATAAAAACTATCAGATATCCCAGGTAAAATGTAACAATATAACTAATTAACTTAACAATCTGGTGCAACACCCAATAACATGTTTAATTATTCACAAGTGTCCATCAAACGTCATCCATAGACTTGTAGATTAATTCACAAGTTTGATGGGAACTAAAATTTCAATTTTTGCATAAAAATAAGCTTATGAAGTGAGAAATACTTTACCCAAAAATCAAAGACCTCCAAATTCTTCTTTCATTAAGATAAACAAAAGAAAATTGTAATTGATCAAAAACCTTCAAATGCACCAGTATTTTAACTGACAAAAAAAAAAGGAATTAAATGCCGATAAAATAAAATCAAGACACATATCAATTTAATCCCAAAAGCAAACCAGGCCAAGAAAACAAATTGAAACTATCTGCCAAGAAAAAGGATATAAGAATTAGACAAAATTAGTTAAGGTCAAAATAGATTGCAATTGACAGATAAATAATTCAATTTAAAGATGTTGAATTTCACCAACTTTACCAACTCAACTTCAGAGCCATCGTAAATTGATCAAGTTGGACTCAATACAACAACATAAAGCTTTCTTTTCATAATAATAAATATGTAACACAAAACTCAGCAAATGATAACTTTTAAAAGAGATAGATAGTGAGAAGAAACTCACTAATACCTGTTAATTCAAAGCCCTAACACAAACTCCACATGAATTAAAACATACTATACTTAAAATTAAAAGCCCTAACACAAACAATCAATAATTCAATGAATGAAATAATTTAACCCAATTTAAATAATCAATGGTAGTAATGGAGGAGAACTCAGAAAAAAGAAATATTCAAGATTATAGACTTTGGTACAGAAATTTACAAGAAAAAAGAGAAAAAAAAAAAAAAAACAAAAACTACCTGATACTGATCCACCATAATTAGCATAACACAGGTTCGAATTGGATCAACATACCACACCAAAACCTCATTTGCTTAAATGTGACAATACTACACTTGGAAATCTAAAAATCCATCAAGATGAAACTACCCAAAAATTAAGAAACACAACTAATAATTTCCTACAGGGCATGTAAAACTCAGTCTAGTAATCCACATTCCAATCATAAACTTCATTTCTTCAAAATCAACCCTGGTTGAATACTACATAATCAAACTCCGCCACAAACTAGATTAAAACATCCACACACAACCATATCACTGAACATTTTATCTCATTCCAATCACTAACAAGTCATCAATTATCAGATCAAGTCAATGTCATCAATTCAACATACCATCGTCTTACTACAAATTGATCTTTTCATACTCCCAACAAAATATCACAACTTTGACCAATTTAAATATCTCCAGTACAATCCATCAAACAATTCACTTAACAATCATCAAAATACCAATCTACATAAAAAAAGTTTAAAAATTGAATAAAAAAACTTACCCATTCCAACTTCAAGGTTTCCACCATCGCCATCGAGCACCCATCCACTACAAAAAAAAACGCAGATTTCCGACTAATCGAAATAGTCGCTGTCTAGTCGGTATACGGCTATACCGACTAAACACCGACTACCTTCAGTTAGTCGGCACATAACGGTCGGTAAATAAAAATAGTCGGAAATCCAGTCGGAATTCCGACGAACTTTCACTTGGCAGGTGTTTAGTCGCAATTCCGACTAGAAAAAGTTGTAGGAATTTAGTCGCACAATTCCGACCGATCGCCTACTATCTGTTAGTCGCCACATACCGACTACGCTTTTAGTAGGTAACGAGTCGGTAGATCTAAAAAATGGTGTTAATTGATTTTTCAGAACTTTTAATAATTAAAAACTTTCTTCATTTTCCGACCAACCTCCGACCAAATGTTGGTAGGAAAGTGGTCGAAAAAGTCAAACCTTAGTGTAGCCAAAAGTTGACCAAAATGTGGCGGCGTTGGATTCCGACCACTTTCTGACTAAATAATGGTAGGAAAGTAGTCGGAAAAGGCAAACCTTAATTTAGCCTAAAGCTGACAAAATTTTGGCGGCGTTGGATTCCGACCACGTTCCGATTAAAGTGTAGTCGGAAGGTGGTCGGTAACTTTGGTATATACCGACTAAATTCCTACTAAATGATAGTTGGAATTTAGTCGGTAAAAATTTATTATTAAAATATTAAAACTGGTCAAATGTGGTCATTGACCACATTTGACCAGTTTTATTATTTTATCCATAATCTAAATTATCAATCAAACGAAACAAAAAACGCAATAAAGATAATAAAATATGGCACGAAAAAAATTAATAATACAAATATACAAATATACAAATATACAAATGGTCAGAATGTATTATACAAACCAATGTTTAATCCATAAAAATTAACAATGAAAACAAAAATACAAGGGGCTCAGCTGGTCGAGGGAGGCGGAGGAGGATTTTGGCGAAAAAGGGTGCGCACAAAGTTGAGCAAATGGTTGACCTTTTTTCTCAAACGTTGTTGCTCCTCCAAGAGTGAAGCCTGCTCCTCATTTGAAATGTGCTCGTGGAAGCGGGTCTCAACTCGGTCAATAGACTCCTGAAGATGATCGAGCCTCTCGTTCACCATTTGTTCAGGGGGACGAGCGGTCTGGTATTGGGACTGCGGCGTCGCAACATCTGCGTAATAAACTCCCGCCGCGTCACCCACCCCATACACGCTCTTGGAGGCTTCTTCTTCTTGGGCGCCTATGATTCGATATTCTTAACGGCCTGAAAATAGGCGTCGCTAATCTTCTCATCAGGCGCATCAATAGGAAGTTCGGCATAGAGGCGCTTGTATTCGTCCTAAACAATGAAACAAAAAATTTTGTAAAAATTTCAGCATAGTTTCCTCTGTAAACTAACTAAACCAAAATTTAAATAAACCCTGAAATAGAAACCAATATAGATATAATTTGTATCTACTACCAAAACTGCTACCAAACCAACATTTCCTCAAATTACAATATCAGATATCCTAAGTAATATTCCAAAATAGCTAATGTACCAAAATCTGACCTACCAAAAAAACTAACTAAGCTATGATTCAATGATAACCAAAAGATGCTAATCTAGAATCTATATAGTTAACTTTCTCCTACACCCCAACTCTTACAAATTCACTTACACACTCTAAATCTCTTACACAAGTTAGTCTTCTTCCATACTCATAACACACTTTTTCATACAATCTAAGTACTACAAAGTTGTCCACACCCATTATAAATACCCCCCTTATCCATGAGATCACTTGCACCCCTTCATCAAATCTTTCTACCATTCTTTCTTATATCTTCACTTCATTAACATCTTACTAACTTTATACCCTTTTTATTAGTTGAAGAATCAAATGAAGATGGAGCTTGATCTTATCACTTCTTAATCCAATAGTCATCAACTTTTGAAAAGTCAAATATTATCATTTTCGAAATTGGATATCATTCCTTTTGGGTAATTGAAGATCTACTTCTTTAAAGCTTGGAGTCTTGAAGACATTCTCTTTTGGAGCTTATTTATTTGAGTTCTTATTTTCTTATTATTCTCTTGCTTGGTTTAGTACCAACTTTGGACGAAAATGGTACACATTTTCTTAACTCTCTTGTTATGTGATATTTATTTATGTTTACTTGATGATATGAAAAGCATGATTAACCTAATTTTTTTAATTAGGTATTTAAGCTTTACATGGTTATGTTAAAGTCATATAAGGTTTAGTATCATTTTTTTAAAACACTATAACACTTTTAAGTCACTCTAGAAAAGTTATAAATATGGAAAATTTTATTAATATGATAAGGTACATGCATATGAGTTTATCATGTGATATATTATTTTAAGTTTCATGTATGTTTTATGAACTTTTGCATTGAAAAAATATTTAAAAATGATGTTTAGTGATGTGTTTATGATGAAATCTTTGTAGATAAAATTCGTAACTTAAGAACTTTAATTAAAAATAATATTTTATAATTTATAAGGGCTAAAAGTTAGGATATGATTTTAGATATGTTCCTTGAATTTTTTTAATTCATTAAAATAACTATATATATATATATATATATATATATATATATATATATATATATATATATATATATATATATATATATATATAGGAAGAGGTGGTAATCACTTTCTTAATTAAAAATAGCTAAGAATAAAAATTATTTAAGTTTGAAATAAGTCAAAAGTTTATTAATAATTTTGTAAATAAATTTAAAAAGAAAATAAATATTAGATGAATTCTTCTTGACTTGTAAGTTTTTGGGACACTCTATAACAATCACATAATGACTCTTAGTTAAATAATCGTGGACCTTATGGACTTTAATTATTTTTTTTATATCGATTTATGGCTAAAATTATCGTATTATTTATTTAAAATAATAATCTAGGATTTTATTGGTTAAATAAACTAATCTCTTTAAAATGATTTTCATCATCTGTGTATTTTGATAAAAATTTTAACATTGTTTTTCTTGAACCCTTTTTTAGTCAAAGACTCATTTCATTTATATTTTGGACCCTTAATAACTATTCATATTTTTTTATATTTTACTTGGTTATTTGATAAAATATGTTATTAAGTTTTTAGAAATATCATTTTTTAAACTTTTATTATTATTTATGACATAATAATGACTTAGCTTAGCCTCTAGAATCTTAGTATGGTTATGGGAATTTATTTTTTAATTAATATTAATTTACTAGGTAACTAGTATTTTATCCAAAGAGTAAGATTGTCTAAGTTTAGAGTCTTGTTTGATATTGTTTGATATTGATTGTATGACTCTGATAGTAAGGTAACGTCGAACCATGGACCGGCATGTAAAATCCCGGCGTCCGTGTTAGCCGGCACGTAAAATGCGGTGTCAGACAGGGGGTCCGAGAAAAACCCATCCTGTGAAGTCTCGAGCATAATAGTATTGAGAGGAGTGACGACTCCCACCACAGTTAGGGTTTAGGACTACGGTTCTCACCTAACCAGACCCTTACATATATCAGTAGTCATTATTGTTGTGATCTTGTGATGTGCTATGATGGTAAAGTTATTAGGCTTAATCAAACTTGATTAAATAAGCATTAAGGTTACCAAGTATTTAGTAGCAGTGAACTTCTGCAAGTATTGAGAATGTAACTTAATGGCTTAATAATGGTCAATAAAGTGTAATAAACTTTTAGATTGTGCTTGATGATTTTTTTGTAAGCATGATTTGACTATCGCATCATAAGCTTGTTGAGGAAATTGTACTCGGCTTTATCGCTGACCGATTTAATCGGCTGTCATCCGTATCATGGATGGCAGTATTTTGCAGGAAAGTTTATCTCAGGTTTCGATCCAGGCCGCAACTTTAATTTATTTTCTTTCGGGGACTTAGCTGCATTGATTTTACTGGATGACTTTCATGACTATCTTGTACTTATGTTCTTTTATCGTATTTAAGCAAACTTTATGTTATATTTTCTCAGTTGTAATATTTCTTTTAACTTAAGTTTTAAACGGTTTTAGTTTTAAAGGTTTTTAGCAGTTCGGTATTTTACACTTCCGTATTATTTATCTTAAATATAATTATTAATGTTCATTATGTATCGAGAGTGCCGACCCTGCTACAACACTGGTTAAGAGATATTTCTATCAAAACTACACAAACTTTACATTACTTTTCACTATTTAGTACGGATTACCAAATAGACCGTAAATATTTGTCTCTTGAGACAAACTCAATACATTAGTATACAGAATTCAATATTAAATATAATAAAATTTTTAATTCAATGACCTAAAACATAATCCAAGCAAGTTCAAATTTAGATTTTGTTAAACTACCTTTACATGTGAGTTAGAAAGCAAAAAATGATGTCATTTTATAAACTTGAGAATTAACTGCTAATACTGCTACCAATTGATTTTAGAGTTAAACCTATACTATATTGATTCTTGTGTAAAACACGAATGTAATAAATATTTATTTGTATGAATATATTAATATTAATTTATAAAATTAGTTCATTTACAACATGAACTTAATCATTAAATCTTTGAATTTGTTATAATAATATAATTGACAAAAACGAAGTATTTATTCATTATACAATTATATTAAAATATATATTTATGTGAAAAAATAGACAAAAAATTACCATCAATCAATAAATATTTTTATTATATTGATGAAGTCACCCAAGTAAAACAAAAAATGTTCGTCAATAGTTTTTATTAAATTTGAATACTATAATTTTAACATGCAATAAATTACTTTATTCATTATAAAAAAATTCTTTTTTATGATACCATCATTGAAAAATTTTAGATTTTTCATCAATATATTATATTTTAATCTAATTGGTAGATTTTTATCATTTATGATTAAAAAATATTTATAAACAAAATATAAAATATAATATAAATTTTGAGCTTAAGATTTAAGATTGTGTATATGAAAAATTTAAAATAGAAAATAAAAATATTTTATTTTTGTCTAATTATGATTGGATCATAATAAAAATATTTTATTTTTGTCTAATTATGAAATTGGATCATTTCTTAATGAAGTAACTTTTAATGTTATTTAAGATTTGGGATAAAAAATGTATAGATTTATATAAGAAAATATATTTATAGTCAATTAAAAAAATATTAGGACTATATTTTTTAATGAGCAAGTCAATATAAAAAGGTTCCATGTAGATAATAGAATAAAGGCGTGAAAATGTTTAATGAAAATGTGACTATCCCAAGTGTTATCTTTATTAGTATATATTTTCTTAATTAATTGATTAAATTTGTATGTAGGTAGGGATGACAATTCAGTCCGAATCCGACCCTAGTCCGAGGAAAAAGTCATCCGACTCCGACTCTGACTTTACGATCCGAGTTCGAGTTAGAGATGGACCGGAGTTGGACCTTATTAAAAATCCGAGACTTCGACCCGACTCCGACCCTGAAGGACATCTGACTTTGAATTTGACTTTACACTAATATTTTTGTTTCCTTTAAAACTTTAAATGTGACTTATTCAAGCTCTCTCTCATACTAATTATAATTTTCGATTTTGAAAAACTACTTGGTATTTTTATTTAGATTAATGAATCAAGATAAAACAAATGAAATCAAGAGAAATTAAATACGCTAAATTAAAATGCGAGAAATTTTAGTTAAATTTTATTAGTAGGATTATTTCTCTTGTTAAAATTGAATTCAAATTAAAGTATATATTTTTTTGTTAAATTGTATTTGAAAAATATATTTTGTAATTTTATAAGCTTTAAAATCATTAATACAATATCACAACGATACTGTAATTTGATAATAATCCGACTCTGCATCCGACTCCGTTGGAGATCCAAGAGTCCGAGTCGGGGCAAACTTGGAGTATGCATAATCCGACTCCGAGTGGAGGTGGACTGAAAACAAAAGTTCGACTATTATCCTGAGCAAAGTCGGACTATGTATAATCCGAGCTGAGTCCGACCCATTGCTAAGTCAATATAAAAAGGTTCCATGTAGATAATAGAATAAAGGCGTGAAAATGTTTAATGAAAATGTGACTATCCCAAGTCTTATCTTTATTAGTATATATTTTCTTAATTAATTGATTAAATTTGTATGTAGGTTAGTTTCCTCCGTATATGAGTCGCACATACCATCATCATCAACCTACCTAGTGTATTCCGCTTATAAAAAACTATGGATAGATCTCTGGGGAGGGAATCACGGCGGCAAGATCATACTAACAAAGGAGAGCGCGACCAAATGGCGTCCTCCGACTGGAAAAAGATTAAGAGAAGTTCTGAGAGATAAATAAAACGCAAATAGATAAAATAAATAAGTAAAAACAATTACAAAACTAAAAATCAAAACAATCATACTAATAATAATAATTGAAACGGAAAAAAGCAAGAGAACAAGAATACCAATAAGTACTCTAAAACATGGATATGGCGCCTCCAACTACTTCTATCCCTAGTAAGGTCCTCAAAGAGATTTAACTCATGCAAGTCAACTTTTATTTGCTCATCTCAAGTTCTCCTAGGTCTTCCTCAACTCCTCTTACCCTCTACTATAATGCTTTCGACCCTCCTCATATGGGTGTCGAAAGTCTTCCTCTACACATGTCCAAACCACTTCAATCTTTTTTCGCGCATTTTTCCAGAAATTAGAGCAACCTCATATTATATATATATATATATATATATATATATATATATATATATATATATATATATATATATATATATTTTGTTAGAAATGTACTTTAATTTATAAATCAAAATAAATTAAAATACAAGTTTGTGATAGAAAAACCAAATTACATATGACATTCAAGAGCCTTGCTTATGTTCACCACCGAGATCTCCGATACATCAATCTTCAACACGATCAAAGTAACTAGAAGATTTTGTTGAACCTTGATATAAATTCTAGGCGAGATGCTCTTTGCTAAAACGTTATTTCCTCTCTACCACGGTGCTTGGGATCAAACCGGAAATACGTTCTGAGATACAAAGAATCACACTAATCTCCTAACACATGGAAATTAGAATGACATAAAAATAACTTAAATGGAAGGAAATATGGAAATACACAATCAAGGATTGCAAGTTCTTGATTGAAATGATCAAGAAGAGAAGGAAATCAGAAATTATGGATGTGTCAAATAACACACAAGCATTCTATATTTATAGAATACACTAGTGGAAAAAACGTCAATGGCTGCGGTTTTTTGACCGTTATTGGCTGCGGTTTTACCTCGCAGCCCTTGGAGTAGCAGCAAATGAGATTTTATTATTGGCTACGGACATTTTATTATTGGCTACGGACATTACAACCGCAGCCTTTAGTCATTTTACAAAATAAAAAAAAACATTGGCTGCGGACATTTACAACCGCAGCCCTTTAGTCATTTTACAAAATAAAAAAAAAATCAAAAACGAAAGATCTAAACTTACCCAGAAGAACGATTCAAGAACGATTCAAGATCTAAACAAAACAATCCAATAGTTTATCATACAAGAACGATTCAAGAACCATAGTTTATTACAACAAATAAAAAAATCCAATAGTATGAAATTAAAAAATCTGAAATAATCCAAGATCTAAACAAATAAAAAATAATCCAAGTATGAAATAATCCAATAGTTTATTACAACAAATAAAAAATTCCAATAGTTCATTACAACAAATAAAAAAATCGAAGTCTGAAATCTATAACAACAGAGTATGAAATCGAAATCAAAAAATTCAAGATCTACGGAGTCTGAAATGCGAAAAATCCAATACTTCTGAAATGAGGATCAACGGAGTCTGAAGTCAAAAAATTCCTATGAAGATCATCTGAAATCAAAGTATGAAATCGAAGTCTGAAATCAAAAAATTCAAGATCTACTCAAAAACAAAAAATTACCCAGAAAAAACAACAAACAAAAAGATTTGAAATCGAAGACCGAAATCAAAAAATTCAAGATCTACTCAAAAACAAAAACTTACCCAGAAAAAACAACAAACAAAAAGATCTGAAATCGAAGTCTGAAATTGTATGAAGAAATCGAATTCCTTGAAGAAATCCTATGAAGATCTGGTGTTGAATTCGTGTTGAATGCTTAGGTTTTTTTTTTTTTTAATGAAGAATGAAGAGAGTTTATTCTGATTTTGTTAAAGAAAATGAATTTTTCAGATTTTGTTAAAGAATGAAGATAAAGGAGGAGGCGCATAGATAGCTTAAAGGTTAGGGTTTTTAAGATTTTGTTAATAAGAATGAAGGAGGAGGAGCATAGTTGAAGGTTAGGGTTTAGAAAGAAATGGGCGCCTCCTCATATTTATATTCTGATTTTAGTCTGAAATGGGCGCCTACTATTTGCTGCGGACAAAACGAAAACCGCAGCCATTGTTTTAATACCACTTATTGGCTGCGGACATATAAGCAAACCGCAGCCATTGCTCATTTTTTTTTAAATTTTATATATTGGCTGCGTATACACTAAAACCGCAGCCAATAGCTTTTTTTCCACTAGTGATAGCTCACATTACTTCATGAAGCAAGGTGTTGCTCCATGAACCACAAGGTTGATCCGTGAAACACGAGATCGATTCACGAACCAATATCGCTTTTCACTCAACCCGTACATCCCAAAGAACATGATTATAATAACCATAATAACTGTTGGAAGTTATATAATAACCAACAAAACAAAACAGAGCAAGAAACAAGACGAACCCGCACGAAGAACAGATTTGCGCGGGGTGCATAATTCTCCGCGGGGATGCGCAAATTGTTCTGACCGCCTCCGCGGGCCGCGTAAAACTCCGCAGGGTGCGGACTTGCTTCTTGACAGACTCCGCATGTCGCGTAAAACTCCGCAGGGTGCGCATTCTGTTCTGTCCCATTTTTTCTTCCTTTTAAATACACACTTTGGGATATTCTTAATTAATTTAATTAAATTATTTATTTAATATAATTAATTAAAAATTTCCAATTACCATTATATACTCTAAATTCCAACAATCCTCCCCCATTTAGAGTATATAATCCTTTTCTTCTTTTGCGATCCATAATGACCAACCCATTTCATGCATCAATGCCAATGTCCTTCCGGATTGAATTGACACCTAGTACCACGCATCTTTACAATTGATCATATCCCCTAATGTCTTTCCAGATTGAATTAAGCAGATATATCCAACCAATTGAAGGAGTAGTACACACGAAATAACTCATTAATCTTATGTCCTTGACACGTTAAAGGCCATGTGTCCATATCTATTCATAAGTTCATTGAAATCATAAGCATGCCCCTTGATTTCTTTAAGACGGCCAAATCTTGAACTTATATAGGTAGCTTCTCCCTAATATACCATGCTTTCGTGAATAAAGCACTCAATCTAGAGATCTTCATAACTCTAGAAATGGAGACTTCGAGGGACGACTCTACTACCTCGTTTTAAACATCACGAACAAAGCAATTAAAGGGTCTCAAAATTGCTTCCCAACATCTGATGAGCGATCAATCCACATTGAATTCAAGACTAGATGTTTCTTCTAGCGTCGAATTGGGTCTCGCTCATGGTGTTGTAGATGGGCATAAACCAATTCCTTGAACCATAAGATAAAAGGAATTCCTACTCAATGGCTTTGTAAACTAATCCGCCATATTGAGTTTAGTATTAACATAGTCAACAGAAATCACCCTTCCCTTGATAAGTGCACGCACAAGACTATGTCTTAGTGCTATATATCTTGACTTACCATTGTATGTTTGACTATACGCTCTGTTCAAAGCCGAATCACTATCACAATGGATAGCTACCGGTGAGATTGGCTTAACCAACAGAGGAATCTCATACATAAGATCTCTTAACCATTCTGCTTCCTTGCTAGCAGATGCTAAAGCAATAAACTCAGAACACATCGTAGAAACTGCAACACATGTTTGTTTCTTAGATGCCCATGAGATGACACCTCCCCCAAACATGAATACCCGTCCACTTGTAGAAGAATTATCTTCTTTATTGGATGCCCAAGTTGCATCAGAATATCCTTCCAAAACAGGAGGATCTCCACGATAATACAAACCATAATCCTTGGTTCTAATCAAGTATCTAAGTACTCTTCTAACAGCTCTCCAATGGGTAGGACCAGGTTTTTGAGTAAACCTACTTAATTGCCCCACTGCAAAAGCTATATCTGGCCTTGTACAAGTCATTGCATACATCAAAGATCCAATGACCTTTGAGTATTCCAATTGAGAAATCGTTTCACCTTCATAAGGTAATAATTTCTCGCATGGATCCATGGGAGTGGAAACTGGAGCTTTCTCAAGCATATTAAATCCTTTGAGAATCTTCTCACTATAATGGGATTGGTTTAACATAAGACCTCCATTATGAGGCAATATCTTAATACCTAAGATAACATCGGCCTCCCCCAAATCTTTCATAGAGAAAGACGTTGAAAAAAATTCTTTTATCATTTCCACTTGCTCTATACTTGTACCAAATATGAGCATGTCATCGACATAAAGGCAAATGATAATCCCATTTCCTTTAGTATCGAACTTGCTATAAACACACTTATCGGCCTCATTGACAACAAAACCAAAAGACAACACCGTGTCATCAAAATTTTGATGCCACTGCTTTGGTGCTTGTTTAAGTCCATAAAGAGACTTAACCAATTTACACACCTTCTTTTCTTGTCCTTTAACAACAAACCCTTTGGGTTGTTTAATGTACACTTCCTCCTCCAGATCACCATAAAGGAATGCCGTTTTGACATCCATTTGATGAATCAACAAATTGTGGATAGAAGCTAAGGCTATCAAGAGTCGAATAGTTGTAGTTCTAGCAACTGGTGCATACGTATCGAAATAATCAATACCTTTCTTTTGTCTAAAGCCTTGCACCACTAGCCTTGCACCCATCGGGTCTACGTTTAACCGTAAAAATCCATTTACTTCCAAGTGCAGTACAACTTGGAGGTATGTCGGTTAAGACCCAAGTATTATTCCCCATGATGGAATCCATTTCATCATTAATGGCTTCTTCCCAAAAAGCCTTATCACGAGAAGACATTGCTTCTTCGTCAGTAGATGGATTGTCCTCCACATTCAAACAATAAAGTGTGGATGTACAAAGAGAATCCCTTGTACCGTCTACTAAGTCACTAGTTGGAAAAAAGGTATTGGCTGCTAAACATTAGATGCGGTTCCTAATAAATGCAGTAGATAATAAAAGAAAAATAAGGCGAAAAAAAAATAGCACATAGGCTGCGGTCATTGACAAAACCGCAGCCAATAATCAAAAAAAAAATTTAAAACCCTCAAAAGGCTGCGGTTTTGGCAATGACCGCAGCCAATAACATTAAAAAAAAATTTTGAGAAACGCGCCTCTTCAATTTCTTTTAACCCTAATTCTTTCTTCAATACTTTATATTCCGCCGCTTCTTTCTTCTTTCTTCTTCCATACTTCAAAGAACTTCTTTCTTCTTTCTTCAATACTTCTCGTTCCATATATTTGTGACCAAAAGAGAGATCATTAAACAAAAATAGAATAAAAAATACCACAAAAATGGCTGATGTCGTAGTAGAGAAGCAAATCACAAATGAAAACAACCAAGAAGATCAAGGTGAGTTTCTGTTTAGGTCTTATAGCTTTGAAATCTGTGGTCTTGTTTTTGTTTTTTGTTGTTTTTGTTTATATGCAGATTTCGTTTTTGTTTTTGTTGTTGTTGTTTATATGCAGATTTCATTCAAGAAAAATTTATGTTGTTTTTCTTTATATGCAGATTTCGTTTCTTCTTGCAAATAATTCAAGACACTGAGTAGTACATCCAAGAAAAAGATGGTTTCATTGCAGATTTCGTTTCTTCTTGCAAATAATGTACACCCAAGTGTTTTGTATTTTTAATTTTTTATACTATCTTCTTACATCATTTACATCATGTACAACTTAAGAAGAACCATAGTTGTTGATGAATGCTTCTGGAATGCTCTATGAATGTGTATAAAACGAAATGAAAAAAAACAAAAAAAAATGGACTAAAGGCTGCGGTTTATTGAAAAACCGCAGCCTTTAGTCCCTTTTTTTGTTTTAAAAATGGTCTATAGGCTGCGGTTTTTAGGACTGCAGCAAATAATATTTTGTCATCTGCTGCTATTACTAATGCTGCGAGTCAAAACCGCAGCCTATACCCCCAAAAAAACCGCAGCCTATCTGCTTTTTTTCACTAGTGAGTAGACTTGAAATTTTGGACCAAACGATTTGGCAATCCTTCCTATCTTACTTTTCCTAAGAGAAATCTCTACATGTTCATCATTTGATGGAACATCTTCAGCATCAAGTTGATCTTCATCAACTTCTTGAACATCAGTACTAAATTGTAGGTCTTTAGGCCTACCAATTGATGAAAATTGAGTTTCATCAAAAATAGCATCTCTAGACTCAATTATCGAGTTAATCGGTATGTAGTCACTAGGTTCTATTACATAAAACCTATAGGCATGACTATGAAGTGCATAGCCAACAAAGATGCAATCGAAACCTCTTTTACCAAGTTTCTTTCTTTTATTACCGGGCACTCTTACAATTCCCCTACATCCCCAAACTCGAAGATAACTCAAGTTTGGTTTCCTCTTGTACCATTGTTCATAAGGAATAGCCTTTTTCCCTTTAGTCGGAACCCGGTTAAGGATGTGACATGCTGTCAACATTGCTTCAGCCCAAAAATCCTTCACTCAATCCCGAGTAGGATAACATGGAATTAACCATTTCTTGTAAAGTCCGATTCTTCCTTTTGGCTACACCATTTGATTGTGGTGAATAACCCGCCGTTGTTTCATGGACAATTCCCATTTCTTGGAAATAATAAGGGTTATAATATTCCCCTCCTTTATCCGTTCTAAGTCGTTTGATCTTAGAATCCAATTGTACTTCAACTTTATTCTTAAATATTTTAAACATGCTTAAAGCCTCATCTTTAGAATGCAAAAAATACACATAATAAAATCTAGAATAATCATCAATAAAGGTGATCATATACCTTTTGTTACCTAAAGATGGAGTACTATGAAAATCACACAATCACTATGAATAAGATCAAGAATATTAGAACATCTTTCTACTTTCCTAAAAGGATTTCGAGTGATTTTATTTAACATGCAAGTACTACACTTTTTATTATCAAAGCCACACATAGAAATAATATCTAATTTACCCATATATTTAATACTTTCATAATTTACATGACATAATCTATTGTGCCATAATTCATACATATGTACATCTTTATGATAAACATGAAATATACTACTATCTATACATGTTTTAATAGAAAGTTTAAAAAGATTACAATTCAAATAACATCTACCAATAAATACACCACCCCTACTAATTACACATCGATCGGATTCAAATACTAATTTATATCCCAAGCGATTCAAGGTTGGCCCCGACACTAGGTTCCTTGCAATTTTAGGAGCAAACATCACTTCCTTCAAAGTTAGAAGATTTCCCGAAGTGAAATGTAAATCAACCGTCCCTTTCCCAAGTATTTGAATAGTAGAATTATTTTCCATATAGAGAAACTCATCACAATCACACTTGTGAAAGGTCTTAAACCATCTCCTATCCATGCAAACGTGCTTAGAGGCACCCGAATCCATGTACCATGAATCATCCTGCACACAACAAATATTATTATTTGTTCCATTTAAATCCAAATTGGAAGTAAATTTAATTAATTGTGAGGAAGTACCTTCCTTCACGGGATCTTGGCTTGTAGAAGCATCACCCTTGTTACCATTCTTTTTCTTGAAAAGAAAACAATCCTTCTTTCGATGACCCGGTTTTCCACAAAACCAACACCCATCAACCGTAGGCTTCTTAGAGGATTTAGTATATTTTCCCTTGAAAGAATTGGAACCCCTTTTCTTATTCTTCACAAGTTTGGACTTGTTTGAATTTTCACCTACCGTGTTAATGGTAGAAACCGAGGATGGATCCTTAACCTTCTCTTGCTCACGAATCCCAACTTCTATGAGAAGATGAGTGGCAAGTTGGGTAAGATCGATTTCCTCCTTTTTATGCTTTAGGGTGTTCCTAAAATCTTTCCATGATGGCAGTAACTTATCGATAATACTTGAAACAACAAAGAGTTCATCCATATTTATATCATGCCTTTTAATATTATCATACATACTTTGGATCTCATGAAATTGTTCCATAATAGGACGAGCATCATTAAATTTAAATTTATTCAAATTACTTACAAGAAATTTCTTACTTGATGCATCTTCGGCCATGTACTTAGTTTCAAGAGATGACCACGTTTCTTGTGCGGATTCAACATTTTGGTAGACATCAAAGAGAGTATCACTCATACCATTAAGGATATGTCCCCTACATATAA
>CM033464.1:1951995-1974495 GCA_019425755.1 Amaranthus cruentus
GGTGCAAAAAAAAGTAATTGAAATACTTGTGAAATAGATAAAAAACGACTAAATTAAAAAAAGGAATGATAAAGGAGTATGATTTCCCTCATTTTGCGGAAAGTATTCTCCACCCTCCCATAGGGTAAATTTAAATCGCAAAATGAGGGAACAAGTTGTTATTTTATCTATTTTTCATTACTTTCTAACAAATTTTTTCACATCTCTAACAATCAAATTCCTTTAATTTTTTATCTAATTAACTTTGTTTTCCTATTTAATATTTCCTTCGTTCTAAAAATACTTGCTACATTTTGATTTTGGAAACTATTTATCATTTAAACTTATATGTAGCGACTAATATATAAGTAAAAATATAGTCAAGTGGGATTTTGTTTGAATCGTCTAATCGAATACTTTCATAATATTAACTTTTTATAATTTTTAGATTAGATGTGTATAATTCGACATATAAATGAACAAAATAACATATTAGATTGCGTAAAAAGTCAAATGTAACAAGTATAATGGAACGGAGAAAGTAACTTTTATTACCATCGTGAATATTTATACTCAATTCAAGCGAGCCTTAAAAATAATATATTTCATAATTACTGCACTTTTTTGTCTATTCTATTTCATTACTACATTTGTATATATGTCATAAAATAATTTATAAATTATTTATTTACCTTTAGTTTATCTCTCATTATTCTTACACGTTTGTAATTAGTTAGAGATAATAATGGTATTTCGCTATTAATCAATTATTTTCTTAATAGTTGTGTTCAGCCCAAATGGTAAGATTATTATAAAACGTATTTATTGATAATAATCTTCAATCTTTTTAACTTCAACCTCGTTATAAGTGATAATTACACGTGGTTGGAATTTGTCTTACTAGCCTCACGTGGTTACCATTTCCAAGTACTTGGATTCGTACTATTTGTATGGCCGAGTATTTGATTGATACTAGTTTGAATGTTCGTATAAGTGCATAAGATATCTTAATTTTAATCAATGTTTTACTGCTCTCTAATAGGTAAATCAAATTGAATTGATTATTGTTTCTGCTAAGAAACATGAATCGACAAAAGATCTCGTGAACACCTGAAGGTGAAGCGCTGCTAAAATCAATCGTCTTTAACTCGAAGATAAAGTGATTTTTCCTCTTGTACCTGAGATCTTGCATACAACACGTTAGCCTTGCCCGGGGTGATCTCCCGAAAAACCCCTTCGACGCTCAAGTCAGACCGGAGATGAGAGATCAATGAAGGAATATAATATGAAAACGATTAGTTGTTATTAGTGGTTTGGAGATGGTGAGACACTACAAAAAACACTAAGCTTTTCGACGGAAAAACATTGGTTTTTTCGACGGTTTAGAGATGAGAGATCAATGAATGAATATAATATGAATGAGACGCTTTTTTTTTTACGCTTATTTCCGTCTATGAAATTATTTTTTCGACACTTTTAGCTGTGGAAAATAAAATTTTGCACCTTAAAATCATACTACAATTTTGCGATTTTAGACGCTTTAAAGCGTGGAAAATACTAAATATTTTCGACGCTTTAAAGCGTGAAAAATACTAAATTTGTTAGACGGTTTTAAGTGTCGAAAAATGCTTAATATTTTAGACGCTTTTGTACGCCTAAGTGAAAGTAACGTAATTTGAATACAAGCAAAAACTATAGATGTAATATTAGCAACACACGCAAGTAATTCTTTTCCCAATATACTTGTATTTACGTTATCTAAATGAACAAATCAGAAATATTTGAATTTACAATCTTATTATACATGTATTTATAAACACAATTGACATAGTAAAGAGCGCGACAATTGAAGTTGGCTAAAACTCAAAAATATGTATTATACTCTCTCCGTTTCCTAATGTTCTTCCCATTTAGAATATTCTATTTTGGAAAGAGAAATTTGATTAATATTTTTAAGACATATATAGAAGACAAAATATATCCATGTGAGATCTCGTTAGATTCGTCTTAATGTATACTTTTTTATTATATATTTTTTATAATTTTTTATGATGCGTATTTAGAGATATTTAGGCTCAAAATTTACTTTGAAAACTGTGCAAAAAGTATGGGAAGAACATTTGGAAACGGAGGGAATAGTTTTTAAGCCATTAAAAAAGTCGATCTTTCCCTTCAATCTCTTGGATGCAAAAATTAAGCATGTCCCTTTAAAAATCTACAAATATATGAACATTAAAAATTATTCTAAAAGTAAATTGGTGAACATCAATATATGAAGCTTTATGTACAAATTGAGTTAGTAAATAGAAATAATAAGTAAAAAGGATTAATTGACGTAGTATCTGCAGTTAAATAACAAACTTTAAGAAGTGGTATGAACATAGAAATTCAGTCGCACACCTCTGTACTTAAAGTTGATCTTTAGCTCAAATATATCTATGTTTGTGGTGGGTAACTACACATTATCAAGTATTGCTGAATTAAGTTGAGTGCATCTTATTGAACTATGTGAGTTTTTAGTGCACTTGATAATGGTTATTATTTTAATTAGCTAGTTATACAATGTACTTCAGTCTTTCGCTTTACAAAGCAATGTGAATACCTCTATTGTGTTTAGTGATGGTTTTCCTTGATTAGCGCTACACCAAACAAAACAGCAGCAAAGGTCGTAGGCGCGAAAGCCAAGCTCGAACAAAATAGACCAGAGCAACACTTCAACACTAAACAACTTTGACGACATTAGCGACCTGAACTGCAATATCGAAAAAGAGCTGCAGCAGCACCATCAAGAGGCCAACAGCACATGACAGCACACAAGAGGACCAGGGGAGTACAAACAAAATTCGAGCACAAATAAAGTGAAGAATACTTTAACAAACCAAAATAACTACAATTTGCTATAAACACACATAAACACACACAATAGTTAAGAATACAATCGATTGATTAAAACTTCATCACACAATTATTTATACCAATGTTTAGATGTTTGACTTATTGTATAGTATACGACATCAAGGAACGTTCGTACCTTTGAACCAATGTCAACAAAATGATCAACATGGTGTTTAAGCAAGTGCCAGAGTCAACGATGTTATTGAGCTTTGCAAGGAGAATAGACCACAATTCCCACTAAAATGTAACAATATAACTAATTAACTTAACAATCTGGTGCAACACCCAATAACATGTTTAATTATTCACAAGTGTCCATCAAACGCATCCATAGACTTGTAGATTAATTCACAAGTTTGATGGGAACTAAAATTTCAATTTTGCATAAAAATAAGCTTATGAAGTGAGAAATACTTTTACCCAAAATCAAAGACCTCCAAATTCTTCTTTCATTAAGATAAACAAAAGAAAATTGTAATTGATCAAAACCTTCAAATGCACGATATTTTAAGCTGACAAAAAAAGGAATTAAATGCCGATAAAATAAAATCAAGACACATATCAATTTAATCCCAAAAGCAAACCAGGCCAAGAAAACAAATTGAAACTATCTGCCAAGAAAAAGGATATAAGAATTAGACAAAATTAGTTAAGGTCAAAATAGATTGCAATTGACAGATAAATAATTCAATTTAAAGATGTTGAATTTCACCAACTTTACCAACTCAACTTCAGAGCCATCGTAAATTGATCAAGTTGGACTCAATACAACAACATAAAGCTTTCTTTTCATAATAATAAATATGTAACACAAAACTCAGCAAATGATAACTTTTAAAAGAGATAGATAGTGAGAAGAAACTCACTAATACCTGTTAATTCAAAGCCCTAACACAAACTCCACATGAATTAAAACATACTATACTTAAAATTAAAAGCCCTAACACAAACAATCAATAATTCAATGAATGAAATAATTTAACCCAATTTAAATAATCAATGGTAGTAATGGAGGAGAACTCAGAAAAAAGAAATATTCAAGATTATAGACTTTGGTACAGAAATTTACAAGAAAAAAGAGAAAAAAAAAAAAAAACAAAAACTACCTGATACTGATCCACCATAATTAGCATAACACAGGTTCGAATTGGATCAACATACCACACCAAAACCTCATTTGCTTAAATGTGACAATACTACACTTGGAAATCTAAAAATCCATCAAGATGAAACTACCCAAAAATTAAGAAACACAACTAATAATTTCCTACAGGGCATGTAAAACTCAGTCTAGTAATCCACATTCCAATCATAAACTTCATTTCTTCAAAATCAACCCTGGTTGAATACTACATAATCAAACTCCGCCACAAACTAGATTAAAACATCCACACACAACCATATCACTGAACATTTTATCTCATTCCAATCACTAACAAGTCATCAATTATCAGATCAAGTCAATGTCATCAATTCAACATACCATCGTCTTACTACAAATTGATCTTTTCATACTCCCAACAAAATATCACAACTTTGACCAATTTAAATATCTCCAGTACAATCCATCAAACAATTCACTTAACAATCATCAAAATACCAATCTACATAAAAAAAGTTTAAAAATTGAATAAAAAAACTTACCCATTCCAACTTCAAGGTTTCCACCATCGCCATCGAGCACCCATCCACTACAAAAAAAAACGCAGATTTCCGACTAATCGAAATAGTCGCTGTCTAGTCGGTATACGGCTATACCGACTAAACACCGACTACCTTCAGTTAGTCGGCACATAACGGTCGGTAAATAAAAATAGTCGGAAATCCAGTCGGAATTCCGACGAACTTTCACTTGGCAGGTGTTTAGTCGCAATTCCGACTAGAAAAAGTTGTAGGAATTTAGTCGCACAATTCCGACCGATCGCCTACTATCTGTTAGTCGCCACATACCGACTACGCTTTTAGTAGGTAACGAGTCGGTAGATCTAAAAAATGGTGTTAATTGATTTTTCAGAACTTTTAATAATTAAAAACTTTCTTCATTTTCCGACCAACCTCCGACCAAATGTTGGTAGGAAAGTGGTCGAAAAAGTCAAACCTTAGTGTAGCCAAAAGTTGACCAAAATGTGGCGGCGTTGGATTCCGACCACTTTCTGACTAAATAATGGTAGGAAAGTAGTCGGAAAAGGCAAACCTTAATTTAGCCTAAAGCTGACAAAATTTTGGCGGCGTTGGATTCCGACCACGTTCCGATTAAAGTGTAGTCGGAAGGTGGTCGGTAACTTTGGTATATACCGACTAAATTCCTACTAAATGATAGTTGGAATTTAGTCGGTAAAAATTTATTATTAAAATATTAAAACTGGTCAAATGTGGTCATTGACCACATTTGACCAGTTTTATTATTTTATCCATAATCTAAATTATCAATCAAACGAAACAAAAAACGCAATAAAGATAATAAAATATGGCACGAAAAAAATTAATAATACAAATATACAAATATACAAATATACAAATGGTCAGAATGTATTATACAAACCAATGTTTAATCCATAAAAATTAACAATGAAAACAAAAATACAAGGGGCTCAGCTGGTCGAGGGAGGCGGAGGAGGATTTTGGCGAAAAAGGGTGCGCACAAAGTTGAGCAAATGGTTGACCTTTTTTCTCAAACGTTGTTGCTCCTCCAAGAGTGAAGCCTGCTCCTCATTTGAAATGTGCTCGTGGAAGCGGGTCTCAACTCGGTCAATAGACTCCTGAAGATGATCGAGCCTCTCGTTCACCATTTGTTCAGGGGGACGAGCGGTCTGGTATTGGGACTGCGGCGTCGCAACATCTGCGTAATAAACTCCCGCCGCGTCACCCACCCCATACACGCTCTTGGAGGCTTCTTCTTCTTGGGCGCCTATGATTCGATATTCTTAACGGCCTGAAAATAGGCGTCGCTAATCTTCTCATCAGGCGCATCAATAGGAAGTTCGGCATAGAGGCGCTTGTATTCGTCCTAAACAATGAAACAAAAAATTTTGTAAAAATTTCAGCATAGTTTCCTCTGTAAACTAACTAAACCAAAATTTAAATAAACCCTGAAATAGAAACCAATATAGATATAATTTGTATCTACTACCAAAACTGCTACCAAACCAACATTTCCTCAAATTACAATATCAGATATCCTAAGTAATATTCCAAAATAGCTAATGTACCAAAATCTGACCTACCAAAAAAACTAACTAAGCTATGATTCAATGATAACCAAAAGATGCTAATCTAGAATCTATATAGATAACAAATTGAAGTTACACTCATGGCCTTAGACTTCGCGTTGACCCATTGTGTAACAAAAGCGGCAATCTCGATACATAATTAATAATAATGCTTAATACAAAAATATTGCGGAAGCCTTAAGATGTCGAACTGTTAAAAACTTTAAATCATGAAAACTAAAACTGTTTAAAAAAAAAGCTAGGTAAAATATTACATACGATAAGAAACATTGTTTGCTAAAAATTTAAAAAGTAAAAGTACATCAACATCAAGTCATCAATAAAGACACAAAAAGCAGCTAAGTTCTCGATAATAATAATTGCTGCGGCCTGGATCAGAACCTGAAACTAAATCCTGCAAAATGCTGCCATCCATGATGCGGATGACAGCCGATTGAGTCGGTCAGCGGTAACGCCGAGCATAACATCATATCCAACTCAAAATATGAAAATTATACACTACATTTACAAAATAATAATTTAAGTACGAACGTCAAATTAATTGACACCACTGTATACTTTTATTATATTCTTTTAATGTTCCATACTTTTAAGTCATTATGATACCATTCTCAATCTTGACATAAGTACGTTACTGCCACTTATACAATTTGGTAATCTTAACACTCAAGTAAGTTCATTTGGTTAATACTCATAACCGTACCATGATTCATAGGATCAACACTAACCAAGTTCATTACTAATCAACAAGCACAACATTATGACACCTGATATATGTAAGGGTCAGGTTAGGTGAAGACCGTAGCCCTAAACCCTAACTGTGGTGGGAGTCGTCACCTCTCCGATACAATGTTTATGCTCGAGCTCCACAGGATAGGTAGCGAACCCCTTGTCTTACACTGCATTTTACGTGCCGGCCAACACGGACGCCGGGATTTTACATGCCGGCCCATGGTTCGACATTACCTTACTATCAGGGTCATTCAATCAATACTCATTCACACAAGTACATCACATTTTTTTTATTACTAAAAGTTGACTTTGACCAACCTAGGTGGTAACTTTATTTATTTATTTGATATAATTCTTAATCATAATGTTTAATTAGCTTTATGTCTTTATATGCTCATTACTTAATTTTTTACACATTATATTTTATTTATAACTTTATTTTAACAGCTCACTAAATTCACACTAATAAATTAATTAGCTTATCATTTTATTAATAGTCTCCAAATTAGTATTTTCCACAAGTAGCTACTAAAATCTATTGCTCTTGAAATAAGTTCTCAAAATCATCATTTTCAACTTTAAAATAAATAAAAATTTATTCTTTTCACCAAATCAAATATTCTAATTAAAATTCGAGTTAAAATTTGCATCCTTTGGATAAGTTTACAAAATTCAACAAGTTCACCAAAAATAATCATTTCAAGTTTGGAAAAACAAGTAAACTTATTAGATTCGCAAAAATCAACATTCTAGTTATAAAACAAATAAAACTATTCACAAAAATTAATTTTTCACACATAGTTAAGAGGCAAGTTTACTAATTAAAAATTACTTTTACATCTTTTTATATAAATTTTGGTCAAATAGTTAGCAAATAAAATATATTGTACTACATAGTAATTAAATGCCACAAAGTTTCTTTTTATTATGAAAGCTCATATATTCAAGAAAATCACTTTAATATTTAATAACTTAAAGAACTTCTCAAAAATAACTTTTTATATTGTGTTTTAAATTGTCACAAAAATAGCTTGTAAAAATTTTATAAAAATAAATCAAACTCTTTTTATTTTTAATATGATAACGGTGGAATGACCTATGAATATTTTTGGGCCTTTTCACTAAAAATAAAAATTTCTTCACTTAATTTATTATACTAAATCCAAGATTTATATAATTAACACAACCAATAAAAAAATAGAAACTTTACACAATAACTTAGAAATTTTCGATAACTTTAAGGATAAACTTTAACATTAAATTAAATTATAATAACAACATTCTTAATATAACCATACTTTATAAATATACGTTCATAAAATAATTTATTACCTTATAAACTAGTTTGAAGGCTAATGTAAACGTACTAATAAAAATTCATAACATAAAAGTTCTTAAATATAGTAACATTTTTAATATTATTATTATTATTATTATTATTATTATTATTATTATTATTATTATTGTGTTTGTATTGGATGATGTGTGAATATTTTTATAGATTATGTTCTTAGAGTTATTTATAATGTTGTTTTTGTATCAGATGATTATGTTGTGTTCTTGTTACTTTTTTGAAAAGAAATTTTTTTATTAGGTACTTTTTGAAGATGAGCAAAAACTAATAACGGAAAACTTAACCCCAGCCGTTAGTTAGTATTCTTTTGAAAAGAAAAATTTTTGTTAAGTATTGTTTGGAATTTTTTTTTATTAGGTACTTTATTGATAAAAAAGTTTTTATTAGGTACTTTTTGACAATTTTTCCTAAAATTTAATATTAATGATAATTGTATCTTTGCATGTAATGTGATTGGATATATGTTTACTTGTGATTTTGGATAATATTTTATTAATTTTATTATCCATGCATGTAATTTTATTGGTTTATACTTATGTTATATTCCCTCCTATTTAAAATAATTGTCAACTTTGGGTTGGACACGGATTTTAAGTAAATGGTAGTTGGGGTATTTTAAGTGATTATAATAATTGTAAAGGTGGTAGTTGGGGTATTTGAGGAATTATAATAATTGAAAAGGTGGTAGGTGGGGTATTTTAAATAATATAAGTTAGTGTAGTTGGGGGTATTTAGGTAAAAAATCTGTGCCAAAAATAAAAAGTGGACAATTAGGGTGACTTGACTAAATAAGGAAAGTGGACAATAATTTTGAATAGGAGGGAATATCATCATGGTTGTTAAAATCGCAATTCTAATATACGATTCTACGATTTTACGATCCAAAAACAAGCAAATGATTAAAATCGCAGGTAGAATCTTAAAGTTGTAGAATCCTACGATTCTAGTTGCAATGAAATTTTGAGAGGTAGAATCATAACACGATTCTACGTACTACGATCCGATTATACTAAAGTAGTATGAATTATTTTTAATTTTTCTTATGTATTATATTTTTCTAATCTATTTCACATGTACACATAAATTTCAAATTTTCCATCATGAAAACTTTTAAAAAACAAATTTCTTAATCCGTATGAAGATTTAAACTAATTATTGAAAAATTTTTGTTATATTCTTAGAAATAAAGTCAAAGAAACTTTAATTCATAAATTTAAACTTTTGAATTGGATAATAATGATAAGAAACAAGATATTTTTAATATTTGTAATTGTATTTGTAGAATCGTACGATTCTACGATTTGATTATACCTCTCTAAACGATTCTAAGTAGAATCACGATTTTAACAACTTTGAGTATCATATTCACTATTCTAATTTGAAACAATTTTCAAAGTCTTGAAAAGTTTATGTTTAATAATAACTAAATATGTTTTATAAAATATCAATGTGTTTGTTCTTATCATGTTTTTAGTTCATGTTCACCTAGTAATATTTTGTTAGAAAAATATGGTTTTGACTTTCATCAAGGGGGAGATTGAAGACTCAACTCCTTTAAGTGATGATAATTCAAAACACATATTAAATTAAACTATAAATTAAGTAATTATATATAGTTGTTTAAGTAGGTCCAAAATCATATTAAATATTAAATGATTAATTGATAAATTAATTATATCCAAATATAATGATTAAAGTTTAAATTAAACTGACTTAAGTTTATTATCTTTGGATAAAGTTGTATTTATATTTGAATTTGAATTTGAATTAAAAAAACGTATGTTCAAGATGTTTAAATGTTTGAATTTATTATTACACGTTTTATGCTTAAATATTTGAATGTATTATTACATGTTTTATGTTTGAATGTTAGAATAAATAAGTTGCTTGGAAATTAAGTTTTATTAATTATAGATTTTCTTATAAATATGGAGACATTTTGAAACTTAACTAAAAAAAGGAAAAAAAAATTAAATTAAGTTTAAAAGTAGGATTTTAACTTAAATTATATTTACACGGTTTCTGAGTTGTTGTATTTTAAATACTTTGTATACTACTGACGTGTAGCACATCAAAAGTTGAGATAGCTAAAAAATAGCAATAAAAAACGTGTTTAAATAAGTCACAATAGGAGCGTCAGTTTGAATTAAGGCTTAAGGTTTTGAAGACTGTCTCAGATTGACCATATTAGCTATATTATCAGATAAAGTTTCCTTGGTTTGCAAGATTATTTTGAGGCGTGACAAATATAAATGAGGCTTCATTCAGAGATTAAGATTGCAACAGTTCTCATAATTTCCTCTCTTCTTGAATTAAGATCTAGCATTCTTAAAGTGTCGTAAAAACATAGTTCATCTAACTCTTTCATTTTTAATTCGTTTTGGAGTCAAAAACAGTTAGAACTTTCATTATTAAATACGCCTTGGACTACTTTTTAAAATATTCAATTTGTTTTCTCTATTATGAGAGTGAGATTTTTACTTTTATTAAGGAAACTTATAAGATGTTATTCAAGGGGAAGAACGTGGTGAGAGAAGATAGAGAGATCTTCTAAGTTGTCTTAAAGTTCATTAATAAAAGGCATTGAATCCTACGGGTTGAAAGAGAACCTATAGGTGGGGAGTAGGCTATTAATAGCTGAACCTCGTTAACAAATCTCTTGTTATTGTTTAAGTTTATTTGCATAGTTCATATATTTATCATAAGGCGTAAAACAGTTCCAGAATACTGTTTTAAAAGGTCTCCCAAGCTTTTGAGCTTACTTTCTAGAACGAAGATACTCTCTATTACTACTAATTTAAATAACATCACGACGTTTTACTAGTTTGTGAAGTGTGTTCTCTTTTTCCCAAAATATTTGCAATACTTTATACGAGAAAAATTACCACGAGTAATACAATATTATTCTTATTTTCTTACAATAATACCAACTTTTAATTAATCATAAATAATAATAAAATCACGTTTCCCTAAAATATCACTAACACGTTAAAAATGAAACTATAGTAGATTATATATGACAACAAAATTGGTAAATTAATTAATAAACTGAAGTTGGTATTATTCTAGGAAAAATAAACTTCGAAGTTTATGTTATTCATTGTTAATCAAAAGTGGATACTCCATTATTATAGGGAAATTAACCAAAAGTTGTATCATTCACGACAATTGTTCCTTTTATTTATCATTTCGAAATTTTTAAAAGTTCAATGATGCAAATATTTTGAGATGCAAATTGACTACTTTTCTACTCCTTGTTATTAGTTTTTTTTTTATTTTTTTATTTTTTAACATTCTTAAGGAATTTGCATTGTTTATCTTGTTTACAATGAATTTAATGTTAGTCTGAATTGAATGGATTAGTATTACCTCTGTTTCAATATATCGACTACACTTTTTATGTAAAATTCATATATATATAATACTAATTCAACTACTTATTATTGATTGAAACTAGTTTATATTTATTGAAATTGCAACTAATTAAAAATGATTGAAGTTTGATATTGTTATTTTAACTAACATTTTATTCATTAAAATTATGTTTTATTGAACAACTTTTTAGGACTTTATTTATAGTATATGACACTGATTAGTAAAAATCAGTAAATAAATTAATAACTAAAATTCAGTTTATTAGTAAAAATTAGTTTGAATGAGTAAATATAGTTAGAAACAGTAAATATATAAAATATAATAAGTAAAAATTAAATTAAATTAGGAAAAAAAGTTGAATTAGTAAAGATAAGTAGAGCTAAATTGGGCGTGATAAATTGCAGATTTAGGTAGTGCAAGTGTGAATGAATTGGCAAGACAAATGGCGTTATAAAATATATAATAATATACTGATTCAGTTGCAAACTCCTTTTAGGGAAATTAAAATCACAAATTCTTACTTGAGACCGTGTATACAATAGACGTCTCAAGTTTTGGGGCTGGCGCAATTTATAAATTAAAAAAAAAACTGATTGGTAGTTTTGTAAATTAAAAGGGAGATATGGGCTAGACTCTTGAGAGACGTCTATACTATAGACGGTCTCTCAAGAGAGGGTCTGAATTAAGAATACCCAAAATGCTTATGTTAAAGTTTAACTTTTAACTTTTAAGCTAAGATGATTTGCAACATGATATGTACATGTTTGACCTTTTACTGTAAGTAGGCCTATAATCAGATTGAAATAGTTGTTTAAAAGAGAAAATTTAAAAAAAAAATGTTTCTTAATTAATTATTTTTCCCGGTGCTAGTACACCATTAATCTAGATCTAAGTGTACTAATTAGAGGTATCTTATTCGATACAATCTCAAAGTCGATAGGTACTTTGCAATCTCTACATTGTCGTAGAAGTTATGCATCAAAAGTTGTTAACTCTTAATTTTATATATTATTAATTCATTCAATATGTCTCATGGGTTATAGATGTTAAAATTATTACTACTAAAGCGAAGTATATAGCTATTGCCAAATCATTCAAAGATGTAAAGTGATTTATAGGTTTGATTTGTGAGATGTGTCCTGAGATGAACTTGGTGTGTGTATATTATGATACTGAAAGTGTCATGCATTCACTTAGCAAGAAATCAAAAAACCTTTCACGGGAGAACCAAACACATCAACATCAAGTGCTACTTCATTCGAGATGAAGTTGAGCTCAAGAGAGTGGCCTTAGTGAAGATAAGAACAAATGACAATCTGGCCTACATGATGACGAAGCCTTTGTCCACCAACAAGAAATCAAAAAGCCTTTGCACTTGGTTGGTTTGAAACCTTGCTTGATGTGAAGCCCCTAGGGGGCATTTATGTGGTGTGTTAGTTGTTTTATTGTTTAGTAGTCTGTTGGATGGAGTGTTTAGAAGGAAGTGTAGCTTGGGTGAACTCAAGTAAAGGTGGAGATTGTTAGAGTTGGTGTGCCTTGAATGCACTATGGAGTGTGAAGAGATGTGATAAGGATGATAGTCAATTCGTGGTTAGTGTGTGTGAAAGTTATGTGCCATGATATGCTTGAGTAGGCATACAGAGGCTCCAAATTATTGAATGAAAGTCAGTAGCAAGTATGTGAATATCAGAAGCTTGCTGCGCTTTCCTCTCGACCAACCTCAGAACCGCTCAACTTGTTCTTGTTTTGCTCGAGTAAGTCAAGCAACCTACAGGATCAGCCCCTGTTTTGTCTTCTACGAGAAGTTGTAGCAGGTCTGTTTTGTAATGGACCTTTTAGCTACTTTTAGTACATGACATTTAATATAAATAGAAGTCCCCTCATACTAATATGTATCATTCTAACACTAAGCCAAACACAAACCTACTATTTCTCTTCTCTCTTTGTTAAATTGATGCACAAAATACTCGGAACAGAAAGAAAACAATCAAAGCTATTTCATTGATATTGAAAGATAAAGATACAAGAGGGGCTAGGATCCTATATATATAGGATTCTGATATGTGGAGTACAATAGTCAATTATAACAAACTAATAATTAACTTGCTAACTGAACTAAGGTTATCATAAAGAGTACAACTATCAGATACTACTGCCTAATACTAGAGTAATCATGTGCAGGTCATACACTCCTTCTTGTGCATATGATATTGATGTTGATTGGTCTTTATTGAACGAGATAAGGCACCACAACTTCACTATAGTCTTCATTACAGCCTTCCAAAGCTCTGTAGACAGATTGCACTTGGGACACACACTCACTGATCTTCTTCTGCACATATGTGATCTTCTGCTACACATATGTTATTCTTATCATCCCCCCTCAAACTAGAATTGGTTTTAACCATTCCTAGTTTGCTAAGTAAGTGGTTGAACTTTGAGGAAGAAAGAATTTTGGTTAATACATCAGCTAATTGATGTGTGGTAGGTAAATATGCGAGCTAGATTAATCCTTCTAAAACTTTGTCTCTTGTTAAGTGGCAGTCCACTTCTATGTGCTTAGTCCTATCGTGAAAAACTAGGTTCTTTGGTATGTGAATAGTAGACTGATTATCACAATGGAGTGTAATTGGTTTGAGGTTCGTAAGGCTGAGTTCTTCAAGTATCCTAACAATCCATGTGATCTCTGCAGCAGTAGTGGCCAATGTCCTATACTCTGCGTCTGAACTGGACCTTGAGACGGTGCCTTGCTTCTTTGATTTCCAGGATATAGGTGAGTGTCCAAGCATGAAAAGATATCCAGTAATGGACCTTCTAGAGTCAACACATGACCCCCAGTCACTATCTGAGAAGGCTTGAATTTTGAGTTTGTTGGAAGGCTTGAATAAAATACCTTGCCCACATGTATTACTAACATATGATAGTGTGTGTTGAAGAGCTTGCCAGTGAGAGTCCCTTGGCCGTTGCATGAACTGACTCAAACTTTGGATTGCATAGGCTAAATCAGGTCTTGTGTTAGTCAAAAAATTGAGGTTCCCTACCATGCTCCTATATGGTGTAGGGTCTTCTAGTAAATTTCCCTATAAGGCAGAAAGTTTTATATGTATAGGGAGTGGAGTTAAGGCTCTTCTGCTTCTAGTAGGCTGATAGTCTTGTAACATATCTTTTGTAAATTTATGTTGGGAGAGAACAATACCCTCTTGTAAGTAATTAACCTCCATGCCAAGAAAAAAAATGTAATCTTCCTAAGTCTTTGATACTAAAGATTGTATTAAGGTATGCTTTTATTGTATGAATTTCTTGTATATTATTTCCTGTTAGAATAATGTCATCTACATAGATGACTAAAATTGTTATGTATGCAGCCTCTTTTTTAGTGAAAAGAGAGTAATCATTCTTAGATTGTTTATATCCTTGATTGAGCGACACTTGAACAAGCTTTGAAAACCATTGTCTTGAAGCTTGTTTCAGGCCATACAATGATTTTTTGAGTTTGCAAACTTTATCATTGGCTGTGGAATATCCTTGAGGGAGTTGCATGTAAACTTCCTCCTTTAAGTCTCTATGCAAAAATGCATTATTTACATCCATTTGGTGTAGAATCCAATGCTTGTGAGCTGCTATGGCTATAAGACATCTGATTGTTGACATTTTCACAACAGGCGAAAATGTCTCATCATAATCTATGCCATATACCTTTGGTTGTAACCCTTAGCTACTAACCTAGCTTTATATCTTTCTATTGTACCATCTGCTTTTTGTTTAACTTTGAATACCCATTTACACCCTATTGCCTTTTTACCTTTGGGTAGTGTAACTATATACCATGTGTGGTTATTTTCTAAGGCTAGGATTTCTTTGTTCATGGCATAATTCCAGTGTGGAATAGCAATGGCCTCTTTGAATGATCTAGGTTTAGAAAAATCAGAATGCTTTGTTAAAATGCTTTTAGAATTTTGTATGTTTATATTTTGGACAAGACTACACCAATGTTTGGTAGTGTTGCAGGAGAAATCTTCTAAATATTTGGGTGGTCTAGTGGGTCTTTCAGACCTTCTTTGTTGAAGTGGAGAATTATTATGTATGTTATGTGTGGTATCTTCCTGCTGTGATTCAACTTCAGTGTTTGATTTTGTCGTTGACTCAATAGGATGTTCTTGTAAATGATAGAGCTTTATTATTATATTATTTTATTATCTTTATTATAGTTTTTAATAGTGAATTATTAATAACTTCTACTCTATATGTAAATATTATTATCATTAGTATTAGTATTAGTATAATTATTATTATTAATATTTTTATATTATTAGTATTATTATTTTTTTTTATTGTAATTATTAGTTTTATTATGATTATTAAGTTTAATTTCAAGAAAGAAGGAAAGAAATGAAGTGAAAAGCAAAATAGCAATTACCCGCGGCTCGCGTGTTTAGTCGCGGCTCCCGACCTGAGCGCCCCAGATTTTTAAAACTTACCGCTTTCACATTTTGCTTTTGGGATGTAATTGGATGTTAGAAGCAGCAAGGTTGACGAAGAGGATGGCTCAACTCAACGTAATGATGCTTTCTTTCACCTCCTTATTAAGTAAGCTTTTGTAAATTAGTATTTAAAGCAATAGATTGTAATAGTTTTAGATAGTTTTTGTGAAGAAGAAGATAAAACAATTAGAATAGTTTAGTTCTCAAAATCTGAAATTATCTTAGGGTTGTAATTGGGGAAATCTTCAAAGTTCTTTCTTTTCTTATACTTTTGAAGAAGATGGTCATTGTTGGCTAAGTTTCATCTTGAGGAAAGTTAGGTTTTCTCTTTTGCCATTAATTATAAGTCTTCCCCTCTTATTAATATAATCATCTTTGATAATTTCCTTGCTCTTATGAATTGAATTGGTTAATTGGAATGCTTAGTTGCAAATGGGTTTTCTAATTTGCTTGTTCACATGCCATTGAATTGGATTGCTTTATCTAATTTGAGTTTAGTAGCAACTTGAATAAATTATGAAACTTGCTTTAGTTTGTAAGCTATTTGAGAAGGAATATTCCATAAGTTTGTTGAATTGTTATAATTGTAGTCTTACTTTAGCTTACAATTCCATAAGTTTGTTGAATTGTTATAATGTATACTTGATGCTTTTCATTTATGCATTTATAATCAAGATAAGGATGCTTTTTCTTTCAATAGACTAGTTGATTGTATTAATTTGGGAATATTGGAAATTAATATGTGAAGTTGAAACACTAACAAGAACTCAAGAATCGTTTTTACTTGTTCACAACCACATAGTTTTGTTAATTGTTTTTAGTAAAATTAAATAAGATTGTTCATCACTCCACTTAACCCCCCCTATATATTAGTGTTCATATCTATAAGATAAACCTAAATCAATTTGAAGGTCCTACTTTCCCTATGGATCGAACCTCTGCTTACTACTATATTACTTAGTTATTTTATATTTAGGAGTAGTTGTAATTTACTTTGACAAGCATAACGACTGTGAAAACATAGCTCTGTCAGTAAATCATTTGTATCATTTGTGTCCACATTCTGTATGTTCAGATTTGTTGTTGAATTTGTATACTCAGGTAAGAAGAATGTTTTAATCTCCTTATTGTTGTTTCGAGATTTCATGTATTGATATGGGAATATCCTTTCATGAAATACAACAGCTTTGGATACTATTTCAATGTTCTTGTCTAACTCGTATACTTTGTAGCCCTTTTTATGAGAAGAGTATCCAATAAACACACATTCTTGTGCTCTTTCTGAAAATTTGTGCTTTCCTTGTTTTAAAGTATTAACAAAGAAAAGGTATCCAAACACCTTGAGGTGTTTTAAATCCGGCTTTTGACCATGAAACTTCTCATATGGAGTAATACCATTGAGCACAGTAAGAGGCATCCTATTTTATAGGTGTACTGCACATTGGATGCAGTCCCCCCAAAATTTCATGGGGACATTGTTGAACATATAGTGTCTAATAATCCTAAGTTTATAATCACTAAGTACTACTAAAGTAGTGGGACAATATGTATTAATATACTAGGTCCAAATGGAGTTCAAAGGATAGAACAAAACGGAAAAAGGAAAAACCAAGTCAGCATAAAACGCCGACTCGGCTTTCCCTTTTTTTGAGCTAAAGCCGACTCGGCTTTAGTTTCTGGAAAGATGATCATCAATTTGATCATTAAGAGTGATTATAAGAGTATATTGTGTTGTTTGTATCTCATTGTGAATTTCCGTTCATCAACCCAAGTACCTTTGTGGGGGAAATATCACAAAAGGAAAGTGATCACACGCCTACAACAAGTATCAAGCTTCCGGGTAACGGTTGTCGTTACAACTTATCTTCAAATTTATTTTAGCATCGTTATTGTAATTTCATTTTGTCATCAACAAAGGAATAATATAAATTCCCGTTTGTAATTTATATTTGCTCATAATACAAAGGTCATAGGATCTTTGATGTATGCCATGACCTGTACCAGGCCAGACATAGCTTTTGCGATTGGTAAACTTAGTAGGTTTACAAGCAACCCGGGTCCCCATCATTGGATGGCGATAAGGAGAGTATTAAGATACTTGTTGCGTACCAAGGATTATGGTATTGCGTATAGCGGTGAGCCTCCTATTTTAGAAGGTTATTCCGATGCTAGTTGGATCACTAATGAAGAGGATAACTCTTCTACGAGTGGTTGGGTGTTTGTTTATGGGGGAGGTGCTATTTCATGTTCCTCTAAGAAACAAACATGTATAGCTGATTCGACGATGTCAGCTGAGTTTATAGCTCTTGCTTCAGCATCTAGTGAAGCGGAGTGGTTGAGGAATCTCATGTTTGAGATACCTCTGTTACCTAAGCCAATTTCACCGGCGACGATTAATGCGGATTGCATGACGACTTTAGGTAGAGCTTATAGTCAAGTGTATAATGGTAAGTCTCGTCATATTCCTCTTAGGCATAGCCTAGTGCAAGGACTTATCATTAACAGGGTCATAACTTTTGACTATGTGAACACTAAGTTCAATGTGGCGGACTCGTTTACGAAAGCCATGAGTAGGGATTCAATTGAACAAGCGTCAATTGCAATCGGTTTATGTCAATAAGATCATTTGGGAAAACCCAATTCAAGCATGAGTAACATCGTGTCTGAATTCAATTTGGTAAAGTCCTTTTGATCTTTGTAAGCAACAAGTTTAATGATCCATCGTTGCTTTGGACCGTGATGAAAAAGGTAGTCGTCCATTAAAGTTCTTAAGATCAAGGGTTGAAGAGCTCTTGGTGTTATATCCGGATCACTGGGATATGTTTTATACGTATTGAGAACCTACCTATATAAGTTTTAAGTGTGGCCGCTTCAAGTAGTCGAGATTATCATACTGACTATGATAAACTTATGAATAAGATACGGACACGGCCTTATAATGTGTCAGGTTAATAACTTTGTGTTATTTGTTTTATGGGTACTTCATCTTCAAATGATTGGAAGGGTCATTTGATTCAAATTCGAATAGAAATCAATTCTGGCTCGATCACTTGTGAAGTGTGTTGTACTAGGCGTTAATTCAATCCGAAGGGATATTAGCGCTGATGCATTAAATGTATTATAAGTTTTGTTTGGTAAATGAGAGGCTTATTATACCCAAAATGGGGGAGGATTGTTGAACATTTAGTGTCTAATAATCCTAAGTTTATAATCACTAAGTACTACTAAAGTAGTGGGACAATATGTATTAATATACAAGGTCCAAAAGGAGTTCAAAGGATAGGACAAAACGGAAAAAGGAAAAACCAAGTCAGCATAAAACGCCGACTTGGCTTTCCCTTTGTTGGAGCTAAAGCCGACTCGGCTTTAGTTTCTGGAAAGTATGATTTTGTCCAGAAGGAAAAGCCGATTCGGCTTTCCTTGGTGTAGGTCAAATCGTCGAGTCGGCGATTCCTGCTGGAAATGACCGTTGGGCATTTCTTAATCTTTGAGATTAATGGCTTTGGATTCCTACACTTATGGCTCTTGATTTCTGGAGTTATAAGGGAGTATTAAGGAGAACAATACTCATGAATGTCATAGATTAATGGCATTGAATTAGATGATCATCAATTTGATCATTAAGAGTGATTATTGTAGCATGACCCTTAGAGTATACTCTTGTAGTATAAATAGGGGTCTTTGGTGATGAGTTGAGCACACCTTCTTTTCTGAATTCCTCTACTCTTATTCTCATTTGTTTGTGCTTTGTCAAGAGAGTAATTAACTCTTGCCTAAAGATTCCAATTCTTATTATTCTCAAACACATTGTTGTTAAGTGGTATACTCTAAGTACTAAGAGTATATTGAGTTGTTTATGTCTCGTTGTGAATTTTCGTTCATCAACCCAAGTACCTTTGTGGGGGAAATATCACAAAGGAAAGTGATCACACGCCTACAACAAGTATCAAGCTTCCGGGTAACCGTTGTCGTTACAAACTTATCTTCAAATTATTTGAGCATCGTTATTGTAATTTCATTTTGTCATCAACAAAGGAATAATATAAATTCCCGTTTGTAATTTATATTTACAGTATACACTCGTAATAGACATTGGACTGAAAAAATAGACATATATTTGTCTCAAGTATGTGCTTGTGCTTTCTTTCCACTGCCCAATTTTGATGGGGAGTATTAGCACAACTTATTTGTTGTTTGATGCCATGATCAAGGTAAAATTTTAGGGCTTCACCCTTTGTTAATTCTCTTGCATTGTCAGATCTCACAACTTTAACGGTAAGAGACATTTAATTATCAATAAGCTTGACAAATTGCTTAAAAAGTTGAGGAAATTCAAATTTATTTTTTATTAAAAGCACCCAAGTCATCCTACTAAAATCATCTACAACAGTAATGAACATTTTACAATTTGATCTAGATGTGTATTTGAATGGTCTCCAAATGTCTAAATGGAAAAGTTCTAAAGGTTGCTTTGTTTTACTCATAGACAGAGGATATATATTTCTTCTTTGTTTTGCAAGAGGACAAATAGTGCAGAATACTTGATCCTTGACTAGATAATTCTTCAACTCTGGTATGATATACTCAAGTATTTGTATTGGCATGTGCCGCAATCTAAGCTTCCATAACTTGGCTTTATTAAGAAGGTTATTGTTGCTAGCTATAATGCCTTTGCATCTTGAATCACAAGTAGGATCTGTTTTGACCTTTTTGTTTTGAATGACATATAGACCATTTTGTTCTTCACCAAGAAGCCAAGGCTTATTCATAAGGTTTTCTGGATATAATAACCATTTAAAGAAAAGAAAACCTTACATTGTAAATCAAATGACAACTTACTAACAGATATGAGATTATACTTGAACTTAGGAACAAATAACACATTATGCAATGTTATACCATTATGTAGTCTAACAGTTCCTTTGCATATGATTTTCTGTTTTGTGCCATCAGGTAATGTTACTTCTTGATTTTCATTTTTAACAAAAATATAATTTGCAAACTGGTGGATATCATGACACATATGGTCTGATGCTCCACTATCTATGATCCAAACATTCATGCTACATGCTGTTAAACATAAAGAACTTGTACCTATTAGTTGACTGGTATTGGCATGTGTGGAAGAAGTTTTGGCATCATCTTTGTTCAACATTTCCAAGATCTGTTGGTACTGAGCTTTGTTGAACTTTGCACTAATCAGACCTTCTGATTCTTCATGTGTGCTGGTTGTATTGGCATATGTATTGCCTTTGTTATTTTCCCATTTCCAGGTATTATTCTTGTGGTTTGCAGGATATCCTACTATCTTCCAGCATTTTTCTTTAGTGTGACCATTCATTTTACTGTGTTTACACCACAATGTTGGCCTCTTGTTTCTGTTTCCTTCTGCATATTGCCTTCTATTGTTCCCTTTTTATAGAACTTTGTTTTGTCTGCTCTGCAGGCCATAGTTTCATTAAGACCCCCTCCACTAGTACGCAATTGCAGATGTGTTTCTTCTTGTAGAAGAATTCTATAAGCTTGTGCAGCTGATGGTAAATCTGACATCATTAACATGTTACTTCTAACATGTTTGTATCTCTTGTCAAGCTTCATAAGGAAATTAATGACCTTGCTGTTCTGTTGCATCTTGAAGACTTTTCTTGGCAACATCACAAGTACAGCTAGAAGCAGCATTACCTGTATATGTGGGGATGGGATTTAATGCATCAAATTCATCCCATAGTGTCTTAATTTTGGTAAAAAAAATCTGAAATGCTCATTTCTGGTGTTTGTACCAGGGCATTTAACTCTTCTTGCAATGAAAACATTTGTGCATTTTGAGTTTTGTCCATATGTATCTTCTAACTTATCCCAAATTTCTATAAAAGTCTTGAAGGATAGAACGCGATTTGCAATAGAATCTTTAATAACTCCAATTATCCAACCCATAACCACAATATCAACTCTATCCCATGCTTTCCCTGATAAGTTGTTGCTTGGTTTGGTTAGTGACCCATCTACAAAACCCAATGTTTCTTCCTGAGAGTGCAATAGTCATGACTCTCTTCCATTTGGAAAAATCCCTTCCTGCAAATACAATATTCACAATCTTTTGATTACTGTCAGAAGGATGAAGAAAATACACAGATGAAGGGTTCATGGTTGGATCCCCATGACCATTCTGTCCATTCTGTGTGTTTCCATTTTGACTAACCATTTTCTTTTGTTCAATTAAGAAAGAAGGAATAAGGGAATAAAAAAAAGCAAGAAGGGAAGCAGGATATGTTTCTTTAATTCTCTTTAATCAGGCACAAATTAAGTTGAATGGGTTTTTTCTTAGATGGTGAGTATGGCTGTGATACCATGTTAGTTTACTGACATTGATGCACAAAATACTCGGAACAGAAAGAAAACAATCAAAGCTATTTCATTGATATTGAAAGATAAAGATACAAGAGGGGCTAGGATC
>CM033464.1:1979495-1982898 GCA_019425755.1 Amaranthus cruentus
TGATCTTGTATATGACAGTGCAACAGGCAATCGGCCGATAATCTCCAACTTTACTCGCGTTAGTCACTTTTGGGATTAGAGTGACTGAAGTACAATTGATTGGAGGAAACAGAGATTTATTGCTGAAGAAGTCTTTGATTGCAGTGATCATGTCTTCTGTTATGATATCCCAAGTCTTCTTGAAAAAACAAGCATTAAAACCATCAATTCCCGGGGCTTTATTGTCATTTATCCCAAAAAGAGCCTCTTTGATCTCGTCCTCGCTCACATCCTGAATAAGCATCTGGCTATTGGCATTGCTAACCTGGGGCCCTTTCCTCATCGTAACTCTATCAATCACTTCAAGGTTAGTAGTTTCAGTTCCTTGGAGGGATTGATAGAATTTAGTGATTTCATTCTGGATCTCTTGAGTAGTGTTTAACCATGTGCCCTCTTTGTCTTGCAGCTCAAAAATACTATTCCTAGCTCTTCGTTCTTTGATAGTAGCATGAAAGTACGCCGAGTTCTCATCTCCATTCTGCATCCAGTTGATTCTAGCCTTTTGAAGGAGCGCTTTATCTTCTATTTTTCTCCATTCCCTAACCTGAGCAATAGCATTTTTTTTCTTGCTGATGAAGATCTTCGTTTGTAGGATGGTTTTGCATTTCATTTTGGACCTTATCAAGAGTCTCCTCCCATTCTCTAATTCTGTCAGCTATCCCTGCGAACTCCCTTGAGTGAAGGTTTTTCAGACACATTTTAACATTTTTCAGCTTGTTCCAGATTCTTTGTAACCCGGAGCCTTTAACTTTTATTTTCCAAGCTTTTTTGACCACCTTAGTGAAATCCCGGTGCTCACACAGGTAGTTGAAGAAGCGAAACGGTTTGCCTTGGCTATGATCAAGCTTCATAAGATTCACGATAAGGGGGGTATGATCAGATGTTTGGGGGTTGGCATAATGGACATTGGCGTGGCTAAAGTTGTTTAACCATTGCATATTCCCGATTGCATGATCTATCTTTGTGAGCGTGCGCTTATCCCCTTTCTCTCTATTAGACCATGAGTACTTGTGGCCTTTTTCCCCAATGGGAAAGAGGTCTTTACTTTCCAACCACTGCAGCATGTCGTATGTTTCATACGTAGAAACTTGGGAACCATTCTTCCTGTGATCTTCTTTGTAGATGGCATTATAATCTCCAATGAAAAGACAAGGAGAGTTAACTCTTTACGGTCCTTCACATTGTGTTAATCCATTTTCTCCAACCCCTTCCACAACTCTTTACGGTCCTTCACATTGTGCAAGCCATACACAAAGACAATATGGAAGCTGTCTTTTGTGTTAATAGGAGTGATCTTCGTTGAAATAAACTGTTGATGAGTCTCACAAGTCTCCAGCTTACATTTATCCTATCTCCAACCAACCCACAATCTCCCTTTATCATGGTGCTCGTAGTTTGTAGTCCACTTCCAGTTATTACCCAGCTTTTTTTGTATTTTGTTTGCATTCAGCTCTTTAATTTTAGTCTCCATTAACCCCATCACACTCACATTATTACTTCCAAGAAAGTTCTTAACTTCCTTGATTTTAATAGGGCTATTCAAGCCCCTCACGTTCCAAGAAGCTAAGATCATTGTTTTGAGGGAATTAGAGGGTTCCCGTCCCCATTTTGATGTCCACAACCTGCTGTTTGCTCCTCTACTGCCCCTTCTTCTCTACTGCTATGTTCTACCTCTGTGATGATTGGTGGTGTATGGTGTGGTGGTCTGTTTTGGCCCCTTCTAGCAGCTGTCCCTGGTGCAACAGGCGTCCAGCCTTGGCTCTCGTCATCCTCCTGCCCCTTATCAAGGAGTGGGTGCTGCTGCCCTTGACTCATTCCTGTATCACAGTAAGTAAGCTCCCTATTGTTTTCATGATTGTCCATTTCGTGAGTGCCCATTTCTTTTCCATAAGCAGAACCTGCCCTGCTGCTGTCGTGAGTGTCTTCTTTTGTTATTTTTGATCTAAGCTCCTCCACATTAGAAACACCCTGCATAAGTTTTGCTAAGGTAGTTGGGATCCACATTTTCTCTTCCCTTTTCTGTTTTGGCTCTTCCTTTCCCAAACTCTCTTGTTGGGTATTATTGGAGACACTTGCCTCTTTACATTCATGGCCAAGTTTGGTACATTTCCGACAAAAAAAAGGACGCCACTCCGGGATGGCTTTTTGATTAAATTCCCGTCCATTACTATCTCGAATTGTTATCTCCTTTACAAACTCCTTAGTTACATCAACTTCGACAAGGACTTTCGCATAGGATACTTTAAGTTGTTTAGCAGTACACTCATCTGCAAGAATCGGAACTCCCACAGCGCTCACAATCCGGCTCAAAGTCTCCTCCCCCCAACAGTAAAGCGGTAAACTTGGCAGTCTAACCCAAACAGGTATCACGCTCAGAATTTCCTCCTTAAAATCAAAATTTATGTTCCATTTTTTAACAATCAAGGGAGCTCTATTTAGGAAATAAGGCCCTCCCTTTAGAACTTCAGCACAATCTTCTTCGGTGTTAAATTTCAGTATAAAGTAGCCTTCCTCATGCACATGGATAGTGGGCATACTAGCATACGACCAATATTTGCGAATAAAACCTCTAAGTATATCCACAGAACATATACCACCTACAACATACACCACAACAGCTTTTTCCCAAATGTTTACTAATTCAGCTATATCATGAGACTCGATATGCACAACATGATTTCCATTTTCTACTGAATTTTAATGGCATTCCAAGCTGGGTTTTTGAATTTGTTACCTTATCTTTCCAGGATGGGAGCAGGTTTGGGAGAAGTGGTTCATGTCTTCTGATTGCTGACGAATTGCTTGCAAGGGCTTGGAAATCTTCCCTCTTTTCCTCATTCGTCTCATCAGTGGGTCTTGGTGTTGGTTTCTGCTGACCCTGAAGATGCGCCTGATTTTGGAGTAATTCCAATTGCAATTTCATCTTCCTCAATTCATCTCTGATTTGAACTTCCCCTCCCTCCTCTTCTGATTCAGAGCCACTTCCAACTTCATCTGCCATGGTGTTTTCATTTCGCACAGCTTCTTCTGTATTTGTTAATTCGAAGTCCAATCCCTCCCCTGGCGTCTCAGATTGGTTTTTCTCCGCACTGCTTCGTGTGGTACTTGTCGATTTTCTCTCTCCCTCACCTCTTCCCCTACCCCCTCTGCCTCTACTTCCCCGCCCTCCTCTCATGCCGCCTGTGAAGGTGTTGATCGGAGAAGGTTGTTAAGCTGAAGAATGGTGGTGGATGTCGGCTATACGCCCAACATTTGCCCAGACATTCTCTGTCTATCTCTAAGCTTTTATATTTATTATTATTATTATTATTATTATTATTATTATATATATACATATATATATATATATATATATATATATATA
>CM033464.1:1982908-2001347 GCA_019425755.1 Amaranthus cruentus
TATATTATACTTCTATCACTCTTTTATTATACCAAGTGGTAAGATCAGGGGCGAATCCAGAAAGAAAGCATTACCTGGGCCAATATAAGATGTGGAATGCATAACTCAACTTATTTTTTAAAATACTATTTCATTCTTACGATATTCGATCTCTTTTTTTCTAAATGTATAAAATTGATTGAATCATAATTCATTAACTTATATAGTCTCTCTCTTTCATTTCAATTGTCTTATTTGCTTTTTGCACGTTTGTCAGTGCACTAATTCAATACTCAATAACGATAATTGTGTATAATTAAAAATTATAAAAACCAGAAATAAATGAATCTTATGTTGAAACGAATTAAACAAGATTTCATTTGACTATATTTTAATGCATGAATTAAAAATAAAATGTAAATTAAGTGAGATTGATGGATAATTACCCAAAAGTAAATAAGGCATTTGAAACAAAATAAGGTAGTAACTTTGAATATTGAAAGATAAAAAAAATAAATTACATTAAAAAAACTATTTAAAAATACATTAAAAAAACTATTTAAAAATACATTAAAATATAGTAAAATAAAGGATAGCTCACTTCATAAAAGTAGAGTAATGCAATTATTATACGTTTTAAAAGTATGCCTGCAACTCTGCAACAAGCAAAGCACTCTTCTATACCATTCGTTCGTCTTCTTCAGTGGTTCTTACAGAATTAAACTTTTGTTCTACCCAAAAGGGTAAATCGTCTTCTTCAGCGCCGAAAACGTTTTTCTTATATCTTGATTTATAACTTTTAGAATTAGTTTTTCCATTTGATTTTCAAGGTTTCTAAGAAGCAATTTTGTGTTTTAAATACATATTTATGCTTTTTTTTGCTTTTATATTAATTTGTGTACATAAATTTTTTATTTTTTCTTTTTTTCATAACCTGGGCCTTGGCCCATGGAGGCCCAGGTCTGAATTCGCCCCTGGGTAAGATTACTTTTGTACGATAACTAAATAACTGTGTTATACACTTTACTTCATGCAAAGTATTTTTACATGAGATTGTTTTCTTATTTGTCCAATTTTTTTCATATTTTTGGACTAATAAGAGGTAAAATAATTCCCTAAAAGTGCGTTATAATTTCGGGCATATGAGTTTAAAAAAAATTTAATTTTACTTAATTACCATTTAAGCATGGATTAGAATTCTTATTCTGATCAACGATTTCAAGATACAAAATTATCACAAATTTTATAAAACTTCAAATAAGAGTTGCTCAACATAAAACTCATACTCCAAAGGAAAAATCTATAACTATTGCTAAAACAAAACACGGATGACATAATTACTCTATAAAATTGCTTACGTGTCACTACCTCAACAAAAGTTTTCCCTCTAAAGCTCAATGATATCATTACTCTATAAAATTGTTGTAATGACTAATATTTATATCTTTGGCTTTGCAACTTTTTTTTTTTTGAATAAAACCTGGATGAGATTATATATCATGCTCGGCCAAGATCAACAAATCTTGGGGAAAAGGCTCCATACAAATTCTTTCACAAGCAAGACCCCAATCCCACCTAGCCACCGTAAGGGCTATAAAGTTACCATTATGGTGTACAAAACTACATCAAACTACAACCAAACCCCAAGAAACTAGAAGTAGACAAAATACAGTCATAGAATGATTATAAAATCTTAATTTATACAAAATGTATGTCAAAACAAAACCGTGCATCGCACGGGCACTATCTAGTAATATCATAAAGAAAATATATAAACAACTATTGGTAAAGAAAATTAATGCATGGTAAAGAAAATTACTATTGGTAAAATATTTATTTTGATGAGTTTTTGTTGAATATCTTATGTTGATGCTTTTCCATTTTCCATACCATAAATAAAGCAAAAATGTATTCACAAATTTTTACTTGAGACCGTCTACACAATAGACGTCTCAAATTTATGAACTGGCCGAATTTATGAATTAAAAAAAAACTAATTGGTGATTTTTGTAAGTTAAAAGGGACATATGGGGTGGGCTCTTGAGAGACGTCTATACTATAGACGATCTGAAATGTATTTATTGTCTTCAGGATGAAAACTAATTGCCAGTACCACCATGGGCGGACCTACATTGATGTCTGGGGTTGCCCAGGCTTCCCTATTAAAAAAAATAAAATAATTTTGCTTTCTCTTGCTTAGGTTTGAACTCGCGACCATATTCAGCACAATTACACATGTCAACTACTAAAATCACTCCTACCCTTGCTCTATTCTTGTCGTTATAAACGGCCAATATTTATAAGATGTGTTCATTGCAGAATATTTATAAGATGTGTTGACAAATTAGTTTATTTTACTTTAAATGCAGTACCATAGAGATTTCAAAGGATGATTTTTTTCATTTAATTTTTTACGATATTTAGCATTAAATTAATGCATAGGATAAAATGTAAAAACCAAATAAAACAATCAGTGAGAATTTGAGGGAATTTAAATAAAAACATATTCAATTAGTTATAATGATAAGTTTATTTCAGTAAAAAGCTAGATAAAGCCCGAAGATTCAATTTTGAGAGTTGGTTGACAAAACAATCAAGTGCACAATTTTGTTATAGTCAAGATGTTTTCTTTATTTTCAAATACGGTATAACTACTAACGAGTTAGTGAAGTTTTACTTTATTTTTTTTGTTTTATATTCACCATCTTATCTCATGCGTTATCGATGTAATGCAAAGTTAATATTTTAATTTAATCGTACTTTAAAATATGTATATAAAAATATTATGCAACCCCATACATAAATTCCTGGGTCCGCCCCTGAGTACCACACACACATTTGGAATTTGGAGAATTTAGAGCTAATTTATAAAGTTAAATGTCATTTTTATTCATTTCTTGTCTCAAGGCACAACCTCATATAGTAGCCAATTACAATTACAGATCAAAATAATTAACCTTTATATATATATATATATATACTTGTAGCATATTTCACATATATCTTAATCTAGGTTCAATATATGAATGCCAATAATGCACATAGAACTATCACTATCTTGCACAATACTTTTATAGTTAGTGTATACACAAAAGAATGAACATCATTGAACTAAATTATGTCCTGATCAGAATACATGGTTTAGTGATGGGCTAAATCATATTCCTTGGTATAAACACGGTGCCTTCGTTCCCGAGAATAGATGACCCAGAAAATCATGGAAAACATGACAGCAGCCGAGACCAAAACTAGACCAACATAGATCCACTGGGTGTATTTTCTCAGTCCGGGGCAGTAGTTCACACTGAAGTCATTGAATGTAGTTCGCACAAAAGTGCAGTCTTGAAGGTCTACCAAAAATGGTGTGTAATGATACAAAGCGAATCCCACTGACCTAGCAGAATTCATTTGGTTGTATAATGTGGGTGTTAGTCGTCCTCTGCTAGTACATATCTCGTTTTTGTTAACTTTTCTAGTCTGACACGTATAACTCTTCCATACCTACATGTTATACCCAAGGAGAACTTAAATGGAAATCAAAATGGAAAACTTTATTATACATTCATAAACATTCTCTACGAAGCATTGAAATTAAACCATAATAGAAAAAATAAAATGTTGAAAATCTACTTTTTGCTGACCAAAATTAATTCTAAATGAAAAATATTATTATATAGATGATGATTTTTTACCATAGTAAACCATAAATTTTTTCGTCATCGGTAATGATTGTGTCGGCAAGAACGTAATTTTAGGAATTAGAATAATTGTAATTATATTATTTAGTTTTATTATTCTGATTTTATTTTTGTTACCATTATTATAGTTACCTAAATTGCATATTTATAGGAGCTTTGTAATTCAGTCATGGTATACAAAACAGGTATTCACTAAGTCCTTTATTCCGCTATTTTAATTCTTATAATGGTATAAGAGCCGGCGGTATTTTTTCGGTGACCAAAAGTTTTATCATTGTTTTGACCCAGTTAACTAAAAGACTTGCGTCCCGATGGGTTGTAACTTTGTTAAGACTAAATACTACTTCACCACCTTAGATGTTAGAGGGAGAGTGTCATAGACGCTCTAAGTTGGATATCATATCCGGTTCTGACAACAGATCCTACAAATCAAGTAGGTAATATCACTGTGTCAACCATGAAGCACAAAAGAATCAAGCACCACTCTCTCTTTTGTTTGAGGTTCCAACTCGAGAAATGGGTAAAGAAATATTTTCTCTTGATCACTATGAGAATATCACTAGTTATAATCATGGTTGTTAAAATCGCGATTCTGATCTACGATTTTACGATTTTACGATCTAAAAACAAGCGAGCGAGTTGAATCGCAGGTAGAATCTTAAAGTTGTAGAATCTTACGATTCTAGTTGGAATAAGATTTTTAGAGGTAGAATTATAACACGATTCTACGATTCTACGATTTAACAATCCGATTCTACTAATTTAGTATGAATTATTTTTATTTTTTCTTATGTACCATCTTTTACTAATCTCTTTCACATATACACATCAATTTCAAATTTTCCATCATGAATTTTTTTTTTACAAAAATTTCTTAATCGATATGAAGATTTAAACTAATTATTAAAAAGTTTTTGTTATATTCTTAAAAATAAAGTCAAAGAAACTTATTTCATAAATTTAAACATTTGAATTGGATAATAATGATAAGAAACTAGATATTTAAGTTTATTTGTGGAATCGTACGATTCTACGATTCGATTTTACCGATTTGATTCTACCTCTCGAAACGATTCTAAGTAGAATCGCGATTTTAACAACTTTGGTTATAATTACCCTAAATTTCAACAAATAAAATTTTTTGATAGAGATCCCCATTCTACTCCCGAATATATTGCCGATTTTCTCCAAAAGTACAAAAGAATCAACCACTACACTCTCTTGATCAGTTTGAGGACCCTTCTCGAAAAATGGCTGAAGAAATATTTACTCTTGATTAGTCTGAGAATATCACTACTTTAAATAACCCTTACTTCAGCAAGTAGAAATTTGTGATCTAGATTTCCAATCAAATCCTAAAGGTGTCGGTATCTCTTTAAACGTTATAGAGATATATTAGTTACCTCTCCGTAGCACAAGAAGGCTCAAAAGCGGTATGATACTAAATATGAACCATAAAGGTCAAATTATTTTGTCAACAAACCAAAAGAAGGAATATGCCCCAGACGAAAATCACATTCAATTCTAACTTGTATTCAACCTAAATTTCTAAAACACTTAGGCCTTGTTTGGATTGAGAGAAATGGAGGGAAAAGAAAAGAAAGGATTTGGAGGGATGGAGAATCTCTTGTTTGGATAGCAAAAAGGGAGGGAGAGGATTTGGAGGGATTAAGTCTATTCATTTAGTTAACATCCAAATCTCTCCATAGGAGGAAAGATGTGGAAGGAAAATGAAATTCCTTTCTTTTCTCTTCCCTTCCTTCCTATACAAACAATAGAGTATTTCTCTTCCTTTCCCTTTCTTTCCTTTCTTTTCTCTTCTAATTTGTTATCCAAACATAGAGTTAAGGAATCCTTGAAAGATGAGAAATGGAAGAAAGTCATCTAATAAGAAAACTTAGCACTCTGGAAAAATGAAACTTAGAGGAAGTGCAGACTACCAAAGAGAAATGAGACAGTTTGATGGGTGTTCTCAATAATTATCAAGCTAATAGAAAAATCGAGAGACATAAATCTCATCTTATAGCAAAGGGGTACCACAGACATATGGAGTTTACCACTTAGAGACTATCTCACTGATGGCAAAAATTGAAAAGATACAATTTTTATTCTTTGATGCTGCTAACAAGGAATGGCCTCTACATCAACTCAATGTCAAAAATTCCTTTCTTGATTGGGAAAAAAAGAAAGAGATATACATAGATCGAGTGGATCGCTTTATCTAGTGTCGAAGCTGAATTCATAGGCGTATTAGAAAATTCAATTCAACATGATAGGACGAAGCATGTGGTGATTGATCGACACTTCACACAGGAAAAACTTGAAAGCTATAGCATTAGTCTTTTGTTTGTGAGGTCAAAAGACTAGCTTGCCGGTATTCTCACAAAAGACATTGGATTAGAAGCTTTTGAAGATGCATTGTGCAAGTGGGGGTGTTGGAGACCCTATGATCCACTTAATGAGAGTGTAGGAAAGTATAATTAGTTTTTGGCAAATATCATTTAATTATTTTTTTTTCATTCTTTTTCGTATTTGAATGTGCTAAACCTACGTATAATTAACTACAGGTGTATTTTCAGTCATAAATTAATACAAACAGTATTAAAATCCTAACCACATTTTCTCATACACTTAGAAGGTGTTTGGTATGGGAATAAATAATGTAATGGAAAGGGAAATGATAAAGAGGAGTAAGGGTAAGAGTATGGGTTGTAGTTATATGTTGTTTGGTATGAAAATATATGGGAAACACTTAATTGATCATAGAAAGGGAATTTGTTACTTGACATAAATGGAAGGTAACAAAGTAAGGGTATCCATTACCCTCAAGAAAGGGATTGGATTAACCTAATATCATACCAAACAAAATATGTGGAGTAATGGTAATTAAATCCCTTACTTATTATTAAAAAGTTCATACCAAACACCCCCTAATCACAAACAAAATGATTCTTTTTTTCCTAATACCTGCATTTGTACGTTAGATGTAAAATGAATTGATTATGCTGAAAAGGACAAAACAAGTGTTACCTGTGTTGCATTGTTGAAGTCGACTTCACCTGATACACATCTACGATCAGTAAAATTTGAGTAGAATGGGTTGCAAAGATTAGGCACCATTGGACCTGATTGATTGAAGTATAATGGCGGTGGAGTATTTGGTGGTACATTAGTATTGGCAATATTTGCAAGAACCAAATTGACCATGTCGACTAGTTGATAAGTTACTTCTTTTGATCTTAACACTGTTTCTTGAGCAGTTGTATTGTCTACACAAGGCAAGATGTCATCCAAGGCTGTATGTGCTGTAGGATTTTGGACCCATTGGTTCATTGAGATACATGTATCCGCAACCACACTGATTTTATCATAGAAAGAAAAATACTAAGTTAGAATGTGAGTTCACTACAGCACCAACAGGGGAATTTAGCTAGGTCCGAGCCTACTTGAGCCAATGCCAATTATCGTTACATTAAAACTCAATTAAAATCATTTCAAGTTTGAATAGTTTAGCGGTATTAATTCCTAAACACAAATTCTTGTGAGAGACGGTCTTTTTGAGAGACCAACTCTATTTCGGTCAGCCCATTAGGGAAAATGTAGAGTAAATATAGGCAATAAACTTTAATGGATTGGGCCAAAAAGACATCTCTCAAAAAGACGGTCTCTCAAGAGACTGGCTGATTCCTAAATTATATTTCAAGCCCACTTAGGGCCTCTTTGGTATAAGAATTTTGGGCCCAATTAAGAGAATCATTTAAGCCAATCCTTTACCCAATGTTTGGTATAAAATTATTGTAACCCAATCCATCACCTCAAGGAATCCATTACCCTTATTTTGTTACTGGTCAATTTACTCTAGTAACAAAATACATTACTCTTTATTTTCTGCTAATTACATCCTCTCTCCTCAAATTACATTCTTTCTTCAGTTTTGCTCCTGTGTGCATCCAAATCTCCTTCAACAAGACAAAATTCTGGTATGTTTTCTCTATATTTTTTGATATATACTCCTTTTGATTCTTTGATGTTAATATTATCCTGTTTTGATTTTAATTTTTTTGTTCAATTTGGTTGTGTAAGATGAACCCTAATTTTTTTGAATTATTGACAATTTTCTGTGATTCTACCTTATTTTGATTTATCGTATCTGATTAGTATGATATCTTTTTTTTTTGATGAAATTAGGCTTTCTGTGAGAATTAATTTGATAGATAGTTGTAAGAACCATTATTAGAGCTACTGATGCTCAATTTGCATCCAAAGAGTACGAATGGTCTTAGAACAACATATGATTAATTATAATTGCACAAACTAAAAAATCAAACATTGAATCAGTGTTTTTATCAAATTTTAGAGTTGTTTCCAATAAAGAATCAAACATTGAAGCCTTCAAACCAATTGCACATATCATTTGTTGTTGTTTCCGACAAATCCTCTTTATTTTACTTTTTTTTGTTCCTTTAATTTTGATTTTGGGCTAATCTTGTACATAAATTACATATATTATATATATCAGTGTTTTCATCAAATTTTTGGGAATTAGTTTTAATTTTGTCCTTTTTTTATTTCTTGTACTTTATAGACTTCCTCATGAATCACTTGTGTTCTACAATATAATTTGTGTCTTATCTGGTTCGATTTTCCCATCACAAGGTCGTATTGACAATCTACCTTATTTTGAATTTGCTCAATTGAATTGTTACTGGAATTTTCAAAGAGCAACTAGAAATCCAATAATTATGCTTGTATATATAATTATTTGATAGTGAAAATTTTTTGTTTGATTTTGATTTTAGAGTATAATTTTTGTTGTACAGCTTATAAGTAATTGTCATAAATGGATCGAATTATGCAATCCTTACGGAGAAAAAGACGTCTAAAACAACTTCAATTGGTAGTAACAAATGTAGTTGTAGTTCTTATGATGTATTGGGTTTGGTATATGACAAGTGTTGCTACGGTTAGGGGTGTTCAATTGATCCAAAGTAAAAGAGATAGAAAAATATTGCGCTTAAAAATTATGCATCGCTTAATACAAGAAAGTGATGTGCATTGCAAAAGTGAACTTCGGGTTAATAAACAAACCTTTAATATTATTTGTGAGATGCTTAAGGATATTGGAGGCCTCACTCGGACAAAAAATATGTCTCTTGAAGAGATATTTGCCATGTTTTTGTACACTGTAGCTCACCATAAAAAAATAGATCTATTGCTCACTTTTTCATAAGAAGTGGAGAGACCGTGAGTTGGCAATTCAACCTATGTCTGAGAGCTATACTTAAGTTGCATGACCATTTGCTTTACAAGCCCACACCAATATTAGAAGAATGTGAAGATGAAAGATGGAAACCTTTTAAGGTACTAGTTGCTTAATCATCTAATTTTTACCCATAATCTTGCGTGTATTTATAAGAGCGAGTTTTTTTATTTGATTTTATAGAATTGTTTAGGAGCGTTGAATGGTACCTACATAAATGTAACTGTGCATCCCCAAGATCGTGGTAAATATCGGACAAGAAAAGGTACCATTGCTATGAATGTGTTGGGTGTTTGTGCACCCAACATGCAATTTATCTATGTTCTTCCGGTTTGGGAAGGCTCTGCTCACGATGTCCGTGTCCTTCGCAATGCTCTTACTAGGCCAAATGACTTTAGGGTTCCTAGAGGTAAATTTAACATGTATTTATTAAAAGAAGAATTATATAGTTAATAAAACTCACTTTAATCGTCTAATTTCAATAATTTTAAAGGTAACTATTATTTGGTCGATGGGGGGTATACAAACTGTGAGGGTTTTCTTGCTCCATATAGAGGGAAACTATATCATCTTAAGGAATGGACAGATAGACAACCACAAACTGCAGAAGAGTATTACAATATGAAGCATCCTCGAGCAAGAAATGTAATTGAAAGATGCTTTGGGTTACTTAAAGGGAGATGGAGTATACTTAGAAGCCCCTCCTTTTTCCCTATTCGAACTCAAGGACGTATTGTGATGGCTTGTTGTTTACTTCACAATTTAATAAGGAAAGTGATGCCCACAGATGATGTAGAAGAAGAGAATATGAGTGATGATGATTCCGATGATGAAGTTGAATACATCACTACAATAGCTACTTCTGATCGATGGACTAATCATAGAAATACGTTAGCTCAAGATTTGTTTAATGCTTGGAGGGCAAGAGTTAGACAAGGTTTGTACTAAACGATTGTTTGATTGTTTGAATGCTACTTCTGCCACACAATCGTAACAATAGCTTCTTTGAGAACAAGATTCATACATTTCTAGTTTATAGTACAATCTGATTATTGTGCACCGACAAAATATAAATAATTTCACTTTAGTTTATATGTATATTGCAGGTACTTTAAATGGAGGTGAATACCATTAGCCAAGAGGTTAGTAGTAGAGGGAGGGGCAAGAATAAGCGCTTTTGGACATCTCAAGAAGATTCGATGCTAATAAACTATTTACACCAATTGTCTACTGATCCTAAGTGGAAAGGTGAGGGAGGTTTTAAAAATGGTTACATAAGTAGGGATGCTAATAAACTAATCATCAGAGAAATACAGTGCACTAGCTGAGTTGTTGTCTACTTCTGGATTTGGGTGGGATGCCGACAAGAAGATGTTGCAAGTAGAGAGAGCAGTGTTTGATGAATTGGAAAAGGTAAAGTTTGTTGGGATCTTAATCATGTATAATTCATTAAAGTTTTTTCTTATTCAGTTTTTAGCTTCTAGGTAAATGGATTTTTTTTTAAGCTGAAAATGTGGTAATAGATTTGATCCTTTTTGCTTTACCAATTGTATTGTGTTTATGCTTATGTATATGTATATATATATGTATATATGTATATATATATATATATGTATATATATATATATATATGTATATATTTATATCTATATATGTATATGTATATCTATATATTTATATCTATATATGTATATGTATATATGTATATGTATATATATATATATATATATATATATATGTATATATATATATATATGTATATATATATATATATATGTATATATATATATATATATGTATATATATATTATATATATATATATATATATATATGTATATATATATATATATATATATATATATATGTATATTATATATATATATATAGATGTAGGATCAAATGAGAAGGATTTTAAAATGAGAAGAATGATAGGATTTTTGTTTGATTTTGTTTTGGTTACTATGTATCTAAAGGATACTATGTTATAAAAAAGAACATTTTAAAATTGATGTCATGTTACCTTTATTTAGATATACTTTTACAATTATGCTTTGCTCAATCGTGACATAGATTTTTGTATATAAGTGAAATCAAGGGTGTAGAATTTCTATCCTTCTATTAATAATTACTTTGATCCCTCCCACTATATATATATATATATTATAATATATATATATATATATATATATATATATATATATATATATATATATATTATATATATATATATATATATATATATATATATATATATATATATATATATATATATATATATATATATATATTTATATATATATATATATATATATATATATATATATATATATATATATATATATATATATATATATATATATATATATATATATATATATATAATATAGGAGGTCCATTGAGAAATCTCAAATGGAAGGATGAGAAATATTAGCCATTGATCTTATGAAAATCTAATGGGTGAAAATATCTTTCTAGCCAATTTTTTCTCCATTTATGTTATGATTTAAGGTTACATGTTTTAGAAATGATACTATGTTATGATTAAGTTACTATGTTTTTTTTAAAAGTTCATGTTCCTTAAGATTAAGAAGGCAGGAACTATACATAATCATAGTAACCCTTATTCATAAATAGTATCTTTCTAAGAACATAGTATCTTTATAAAATGTAAAAACTGGGTAAAAAATATGTAACGCGTCTAAGACTAATGAACCCTGAAGGAACTCATAATCCGGACCATTGATATTTGATCTGGACGGATGAGATTCCTTCTCACCCTTCTATTTTGAGACCCTTCATTTGGTCCTAAATCTATATATATATATATATATATATATATATATATATATATATATATATATATATATATATATATATATATATATATATATATATATAATATATATATATATATATATATATATATATATATATATATATATATATATATATATATATATATATATATATATATATATATATATATATATATATATATATATAATAGGAGGATCCATTGAAAAGGGTCTCAAAATGGAAGGATGAGAAGGATTTATGCATTGATCTTATGAAAATTTAACGGGTGAAAATCATCTTTCTCGTCGATTTTCTTCTCCATTTTATGTTATGATTTAAGGTTACTATGTTTTTATAAAATGATACTATGTTATTATTAAAGGTTACTATGTTTTTTTTAAAAAGTTACGATGTTACTGTAAGATTAAGAGAGTAGTAACTATACATAATCATAGTAACCCTTATTCATAACATAATATCTTTTCTAAGAACATAGTATCTTTATAAAATGTAAAAACTGGGTAAAAAATATGTTGAACCGCAGCAAGAGCTAATGAACCGTGTAAGGAGCTAACTAATCGCACTCATTGATATTTGATCTAGCGATGAGATTCCTTCTCACCCTTCTCATTTTAAGACCCCTTCTCATTTGATCCTAAATCTATATATATATATATATATATATATATATATATATATATATATATATATATATATATATATATATGTATATATATTATATATATTATATATATATATATATATATATATATATATATATATATATATATATATATATATATATATATATATATATATATATATATATATATATATATATATATATATATATATATATATATATATATTTTATATATATATATATATATATATATATATATATATATATATATATATATATATATATATATATATATATGTATGTATATATATTATATATTATATATATATATATATATATATATATATTATATATATATATATAGTATATATATATATATATATATATATATATATATGTATATATATACATATATATATATATATATATATACATATATGTATATGTATATATATATGTATATATATATATACATATATGTATATGTATATATATATATTATATATATATATATATTTATATGTATATATATATATATATATATATATATATATATATATATATATATATATATATATATATTATATATATATAAAATATATATATATATATATTATACTATATATATATATATATGACCTTTTTAAAATGGGTTTTTCTTTCAGGGTCTTGTTTGTGCATTTGAGGATATTTGATTGCTTTTGTGGATTTAAGATGTTGGGATTCTTGAAATTTAGACCATTTCTCTTTGCTTTCTAAACCTGATGCAACAAAGTATATTGTGTAATCAACAACTGGACCAACTCTTCAGCTGCACACTTTGACAAAAATCAGTATTTTGTGACTGATCCAGTAACTGTTGGTGATTTTGAAACTTCAACATTTCATTTAAAATTTGTTAAACAAAATTAGTAGCTAATCTCATATATGATATAATGATTGCTTCAATATTTTATTTCTTGTTTTGGAATAGGTTCATAAGAAGGCTAAAGGATTGTATGGGGTACCTTTTCCTCACTATGATATCCTTGAGGAGATTTATGCTAAAGATAAGGCCACAGGTGATCAAAGTGAGTCTTTTGTGGAAGCAATCAATTGCATAGATGTTGAAGTTACAAAGAGGTCAATTTTCATCGATAGTGATGAGGAGGATGATGCGGATTCAAGAAGTCGGTCGACTACTCACTTTGTACAATTCAAGAAGCGCTCGATTAAACAAGAGAATGATAATTCAACATCTTCAAAAAAACCCAAGCTCAAGGAATTGAAAGGAAAGAAAACTCTTCAAAGTGATGTTGATAAATTGGTTTCTTCCCTTCATGAAGCTACAAGTAATTTCGAAATTGTTTTTGATAATATTAATGTTAATCTTGGCACGATGGCTAATGCGTGGGCCAAAGCCGAGGAGAGAGAGCAGAAGATGGATGAAAGAGTGAATAAAGTCTTGGAAGAGGTTATGAAATTAGATGGCATCTCACCCTCTGAAGCTTTAGAAGTAGCTACAATTCTCATTGCTGAAGAACACAAGCTTCTCATCTTTTATAAAGCTCATTCGAACCTAAAGAAACAATATGTGCTCGATCTTCTTAAGAAAAAGTGAAAGTGGTCTTCTAAAAAGACATGAGTTGAGATGTTATTAGTGGTTGAGCTTGTAGTATGTGCTTGCAGATTATTAGTTGAATACTTGAATAACAGTACTGCAAATTGCTATGTTTGATCTTATTTAAACTTGAACTATGTTGAATTTTATCAAGGAAATCTTGTTTTAATGTTTGCTTAAGTTAATTTTTGTACAAAAATGGACAAAATTCTCTTTGCAAATTATTACAAAAAATCAACTTATGTAAAAAACCAAACAATAAGAGAAACGTAAACAAGTGTTTCCCTTGCATTGTTATACAAACCAACATATAACCATTGCCCTTACCTTTTCCCTTACCCCTCTTTATTAATTCCCTTTCCCTTACATTTTCTCTTCCCATACCAAACACCCCTTTAGGGCCTGTTTGGTATAAGAATTTTGGGCCCAAGTAAGGGAATCATTTAAGCCAATCCTTTACCCAATGTTTGGTATAGAAGTATTGTAACCCAATCCATTACCTCAAGGAATCCATTATCCTTATTTTGTTACTGGTCAATTTACTCCAGCAACAAAATACATTACTCTTTATTTTCTGCTAAGTACATCCTCTCTACTCAAATTACATTCTTTCTTCAGTTTTGCTCCTGTGTGCATCCAAATCTCCTTCAACAAGACAAAATTCTGGTATGTTTTCTCTAAATTTTTTGATATTTACTCCTTTTGATTCTTTGATGTCAATATTATCCTGTTCTGATTTTAATTTTTTGTTCAATTTGGTTGTGTAAGACGAACCCTAATTTTTTTGAATTGTTGACAATTTTCTGTGATTCTACCTTATTTTGATTTGTGGTATCTGATTAGTATGATATCTTTTTTTTTTGATGAAATTACGCTTTCTGTGAGAATTAATTTGATAGATAGTTGTAAGAACCATTATTAGAGATACTGATGCTTAATTTGCATCCGAAGAGTACGAATGGTCTTAGAACAACATATGATTAATTATAATTGCACAAACTAAAGAATCAAACATTGAATCAGTGTTTTCATCAAATTTTAGAGTTGTTTCCAATAAAGAATCAAACATTGAAGCCTTCAAACCAATTGCACAAATCATTTGTTGTTGTTTCTGACAAATCCTCTTTATTTTACTTTTTTTTGTTCCTTTAATTTTGATTTTGGGCTAATCTTGTACATAAACTACATATATTATATATCAGTGTCAACAACCACTTTATTATTGATACAATGTTAGAGTTGCATAAATCTGACGCCTTCTAAGTTCTAACCCGGTGTAGGAGAGAGCCACTTTTAGACAACAAGGTGATGCAATTGTATTATTGTAGGGTACCAGATCCATTTCCAGAAAGCAAGGGAAATATAATGTGTTGATATCTATCTAGGCCCTTGTCCTTAAGATACTAGCATGAAGAAAAGGAAACATAGAAGAAACACGACAAGTTGAAACTGAGAGTCCTAAATTCGTAAGATAACAAGTAGAAAACACAACATTGCAATGCTATGCAATTCCAGTAACTACATAATAAACTTAGTTTTAAAAAGTGTGACGCGCACACCCTTAGAGCCTAGGTGTAAAGCGCAGGACGAAGGTGCGAGCTTTTTGTATGCAAGACGCACTTTTTCGATAGAGCTTAAAATTCAATTTTAATATATATATAATACTTCAATTAACATGATATTCATATTTTAGTATCAACAAACATGAAAAAATTTATTATTCTTGCGTCAAACACCCCTTTAACACATAACTATTATAAAGAGAATACGAAGCATTTGCAAAGTTATGTTCTTCTTCGCATGCCTTTTATTTTTCTTAAAGAAGTAATGATTTTTCAAACTTCATATTCAAGTAAATTTGAGTTTTGAGTTTTACTTTTTTTTCGAACAAACAAGGATAAGTTAATTACACAACCTAAGAAGGAGGCGCACCGGGCGTGAAGCGCATCGAGGCGCCCAAGGGGCACGCCTCTTATAGTGGGCTTTACCTCCCCCAACCGAGGCGTTTTCAGCTAAGCCTGAGCTTGAGGCGCACAAGGCGCAAAACGAGGCGCGCTTTTTAATACTAAGATAATAAATAACAAAGTAAGACTTACTTGTGGAGGACAAGAAAAACTCCGCACAACACAAATGTTAAAGTCACCAAAAGCCAACCCACGATGACCATTCTGTACACACATAGAACCCAACAGATCAAACAAGAAACCCAGTTCAGCAATAAGACTAAGGGAGATGAATGCAAAAAAACAAGAAGTACCAAAATTCTAAAAGAAAAGAAATACATACGTGTACACAAGACATTGTATTCCGAAAATTGACAGCACTGCATATGCAAAACAATTTTTGTTAGAGGAGAATAAAGCAAGAAGAATCAGATGAAGCAAGTCCAAAAAAGATGACATAGAACTCACGAAATCCGACAAATGCCAAGAAGAGCATTACTGCTGCAAGGATTATCAGCGTCATCCTCCTACATTAACTTGCAGTCATCAGAATCCACAACTTTGTCAAGAAACTAAAGACACTATCACATTGAGATTGCTACATTACCAATATTTTTGTGAAAGCTTTTGAGATTAAATGTAAAAAATTCAATAGACAGAGTATAAGAAGCAAGAGAATGATTGCTTGGATTAATCATTCATACTTACACAAAATCTAAGGCGCGTCGAATCCTTCTAGAATTTTCCTGGGATTTCTCATCAAGTGTATTAGCAGCAGAATTCATCTTTGTCTGAACGTCATTGATCCTATTCTGGACATTTTCAGGAAGCCTCAACTGCCCCACACCAATGTTTTGTGCCTCATCAAGATACCGTGAGACATTGTTAAGGTTCTCAACTGTATAATCTGCTTGATCCACAACATAACGCAATGTTTTTGTTGTACTAGCATGGAACTTTGCCTGGCCGGCATAAAGAAATATGCAACCGATTCTGCAGTCACAGTGACAGATGACACAATTTTTCTCATGTATTAGATATATTGGAAACAGCCACAATAACCACATGGCATAGCACTTGCACCATGAATTATTGAGCTGTAATTTCCAATTACTGAAAAAACAGCACACTTACATAGCAGCAATGGTGAAAAGTATGAGCAAGATGAGGGAAAGAGCATAGCAGACTCGAGAATAACCATATGGTGCTTTTCTACAACAGCAGAAATATAGACAGCTGCAGATCAAAGTAAGCCCGAAAATCACAAACCAAACTGCAGCAATGATGAAGAACGGGGCTGCTGTGAAACCTACAGACTGCAGTGAACATAAAATAGAAAAGGAATAAGCTTAGAAGTGGAATGACATAGAGAAGGCATCAAAATTGTGCATCAACAGCACTAGACAATGCAAGTAGAAAAATTTGCACGTAAACCCAAATTTGCACTCAGAAGTCAGAACACTAGTTTTATAATTATAAGTTCAATTTTCAGCTGCACAAAATCTATAAGGCTACAAAAACTGTGCATTACATGTATGATCCAATACTCATGAGCATGTTATTTTAAAAGTAGAATGTTAAGCGTAAGAGTAACACTAATAGTTACAATGATTACCCATAAACAAGCTACACTTCTGGGATCCTTCAATTAACCTCCAACTGTGTCGGATCCTTGACATCGATGTGCCACTTGGCACGTCATTTCTGGCCAGAGTCATGGTAAATTTTCATAAAAGAACCAGGTTTGTCTAGGATTTTAGATGAGGGGCTAATTTTAAACCGAGAAATGCAATCACGGTGTTAAAATAGAGATGAAAATTTCAGTCAATGCAAATGATTTTGAAGTCTATCGCGGTAATGATCGTAAAATGGATATTTCAATTCGGTCACAGCAAACTTAAAAACCTTAATAGTACAGTTGTGATACGTTAATGTGGCCTTATTGCGCTGTAGGTGTTAATCAAGACAAACTTTAAAAAGACTTATTGGAAAAGGCCAAATGCCAAAGTCAAGAAAGAACATAGAAAGATCACTAGGAAAGTTTCAAACTTGAAAATTTACACATTTCACTTCACCAACAAGCTTGTATTTAAATCAATATTAAAATGACAGCTATACATAATTACATATGATATACTACCACCCACAAGAAACGTGCACAACACTTACGAAGCATACTACATGGCAGTTTTAACATCAGATTTAAAAAATCAAATTGAGATGATAAAAATATCCAAAATGTTAACACTGACTAAATCCTCCTTAAATTCATCAAGAATAAGTCAAACAGGTATACCTTTATTAAGACACAACAAACATTCAAGACAAATACTACACTATAAAACATTCATTGAAAATACCTCACCTCATTAAAAATTTGTTTGTACACATTAAATAATAATTGACTGCACATAATTTTAATGAATTTTCATCCTAATATTGTGGTGCAAATTGTGAATACACTTGAAAAATATGCAAAAATATTTAACCAAATTATACACTCATCTTTGCAAGTTGCA